>JAMFNW010000060.1:0-193797 GCA_025768815.1 Aspergillus sp. PM3604 | reverse complement strand
CTGGTGCTCTGGTCTGCGCGCAGGCTCTTGCGGCCCCGAGCTGCCCTGCGCCTGGCCAGCCCGCTGGACCCGACTCTCTCGGCACTCTTCAGACGCTCAAATACAACTATCTGAGCGCGGAAAATAACGGCACTTCTGCTGTCCTGGTGCACGACCGCCTGAGCAACTCCCAGGCCAAGGAGCGCTGTGCGGCCATCGGAGAGAGGCTGTTCCCCTTCCAGTCAGCCCCCGATGCCAACCGCACCGAGTTAGTGTATCAGCTAGACTATCTCGTCTATGCTGAGGATCTTGGTCCGGACGACAATGTGTGGGTTGGCGGCGACTGCCAGGCATACTCTCTTCGCCAAAGACGTGCAGTTCCTGCTCCCTGCAACCGCCCACTTGCGGCTATCTGCACCTCCAATGTGCCCCCTACGAAGGATATCGATAGAACCGTCGTGGCCTCGTCCAAGATTACTGTCCGATCGAACGACTACACTCTGACCGGATACCGCGATGCACGCTCGTTCCGCTTCCTCGGGGTCCCCTTTGCAGACCCCCCTGTTGGCCAGCTGCGCTTTGCACCACCGCGTGAATACTCCGGGCGTAAGAGCCTTGACGCGACGCAGCTTGGGAACTCGTGTACCCAGACGGTTTCCGCATTCGGAGCCCAGCAGAGCATTTCCGAAGACTGTCTGTATCTCAATGTGTTCACCCCTGTCGTGCCCAACCGCCCCGGCACGGTGCGGCGGCCTGTCGCCGTCTACTTCTACGGCGGTGCCTTCACCTCTGGCACTGCGTCCATGATTGACTACGATGGCGGCAACTTTGCAAGCCGGAACGACGTTGTTGTTGTGACGGTCAACTATCGCGTGGGCGCTCTGGGGCTGCTCTCCACTGGGAATCTCACCACCGGCAGCTACGGCATCATGGACCAGATTGAGGCCCTCAAATGGGTCAACCGCAACATCGCAGCGTTCGGCGGTGATCCTGCCCATGTCACCATCTTCGGCCAGTCTGCTGGTGGCCAGAGCGTCGTCGCCGTGCTCTCGTCGACTGCCGCGCGCGGCCTCTTCTCTGGCGCTCTCGTCCAGTCTGCGCCGGTCGACCTCCCATGGCACACGCGCGAAGTATACAAGGAGCTCATCACGCCGCATATCGCTGAAGCTGTTGGATGCGACGACACCACCAGCGAGTCCTCGCTGGTGTCCTGCCTCCGCTCCGTCCCAGCAACCAAGTTCCTCAGCAATTCCAGTGCCTTCTCACAAGCATTGGACGCAATTGCAGACGACGTGTCCTCCAACTGGCTGCACGTCTCGTCGCTCCTGGCCTCGATCGAGCCCTTCATGCCCGTCGTTGACGAGTCTGGCACCGGCGTGATAGACGACCAATTCCACACTCTGCTCGCCACAAACCGCCTCCCCAACCGCGTCCCAACAATGTTCACCACCGTCTCCGACGAATCATCCCTCTACGTCAACAGACTAATCGACAACCTGGGTTCCTCGCAGACATTCCTCAACTTCCTCTTCGAATTCGCATACCCCCCAGGCCTCGCCAGCGCCCTCGTCACCTCCTCCACCTTCCAAACAAACCACACCCAAGACGACTCCGTCCGCATCCTCGGCGCCGAAGCCCTAACAGCCAGTGAATGGACCTGCCCACTCTCCCACGTCCTCCGCAACGGCGGCACCGCAAGCCTCCCCACGCTCTACAACGTCGAAATCACCGACGGCCACGCCCAGAATAACGACACCGCCAGCGTGCCCGACATCTGCTTCCCAAACCCTGACTACAACGCCACCTGCCACGCCAGCGACGTCCTCCCGGCCTGGGGCACGCTGAACAGTAAGACTCTCAATGTGCAGCCCTACCATGGCGTGCGCGACCTGCACCACTCGCAGTACCTGAATGATGTCTTTGGAGCGTTTTTCCGGACCTACGACCCCAATCCGGATGTAGAGATGCTGAAGCTGCGTGGGCCGGCTTATGCCGCTACATATCGCATCTTTGGCGAGCGGGGGTACCGTATTGAGAAGTATGATAACGAGACAGATACGCTTGCGTCGCTGGGGATGCCGCCGTCTAGGGTGAAGAACCCAGGTGTTACGGAGAGGTGTGCGGTGTTTGAGGAGTATGGGTTTACGTTTGAGAATACGAAGCTTACTTAGTATGCGGAGTAAAAGGAGGCCGAGAGTAGGCTTGTTAAATAAACCATCTAATCAAGTTCTCAGTAACATCAGCACCAAATAACTAATAGATGAGTATTTCCCAAAACGGTGGCCACCATCATCCCTACTCATGAAGTCACTATGTTCCCATCATACAACCATCCACGTCACATCGGAGACCCCCGAGAACACGGGGTGGTCTTATTGCACAGACAACCCCACCAGGAACAGATATTCGCCGCAGTCTAGATCATTCTATTTCTACCCCAGTTTTCCCCCACAATGTTAATCCTCCCGCTGCTAGCCGGCTCGGTGTCCCTCCGATGTGGAAAAGCTAACTCTAAAAACTTTTATTTTAAACTTCTTAGCATCCATATGGTCAGGCGGATATCTCCGGAGTCAGGGACTGTGTAACCTCCCCCGCCATTATCTCGCCAATAATAGGCCAAGCCCCGGTTCTAGGTTACCTTCCACTTCCTCAGCTAACGAACGTAAAGACAGGGTTGACGAATCAGACATCGCAAAATATACAGTCCTTCGGTCTATAAACTCAACATCGACTTCTCCGCGTGACAGACCCGGACATCCCGATAAAATGCCCTCAAACCAGCTCTTCTTCATCGCCTGACCTGCTATAATTCCTTTCTCTGGATCAAAACACGTCATGGAATATACAAGGCCTTTAGATTCCTCATCATCAGCCCCATTCCACGGTGTGGACGGCTTTCGTGGGGTCTCCTGATTAAATCTACCCCGGGTTACTTCGAAAGCATGCATCCATGGTTCATTACCAACATACTTCTTCAGGAACCCATTAAGCTTGATCATGATGGTGAGGATTCGACACCCTCCCCCGCCTCTAGCGGGGTTTCAGGGACTGTAGCTATAAGATATTGCTGAACGTGTGAATGCACTGGCCGGGCAGTTAGTTACTGCTATATTTGAGAAAGGGTTGGAATTAGAGAACCTGAATACTTACAACTATATAATAAGAATATATCTGGTTTATTAACAGGCCCTCTCGCATAAGCTTCAGGGCTCCTCTACCTACCTGTAGGTATCTAGTCTATTTTTTACGATAGTACTTTACTGGTATCTTGAAAATGTGTAGTTAATCTAGGTAATCCAGCCTAGACTTATTTCCACACTCTACAACGATATCTAGTTAGTAAAATAAATGTCATTAAAATATATGCCAGCAATTCTAAGCCCACAGGGGTATTCCCTATAATAATGTACAGCACGTTTTCACCACTAACCACTGCAATACAATCCGAAAAGTAACCAGTAAAATAGAAAAAAACACCCTCAATCAATCATCAACCATCGCCAACGCATTCGACATCAACATGTCCGCAAAAAGCCCATTCCCATCCCCAAGTCCATTCCCAAGTCCACGGCCATCGTCGCAACCGCCGTTATCAGTTCCAGAACAATCACTCGTCCCAACCATATCCACGTCTCCGACAGGCGGGAACTCCTCGCTGGTAGGTAGCGCATCGATGTCGATCCCGAGCTTCGGACCCATCCGCGATACGAAGCGCTCGCAGAGGATGAACGCGCGGCGTGCGGCGCGGCTGCTGAAGCCGAGATGGTGCAGCCAGCGAATGGCCTTTTGAGTCTGGGCAGCCATGCTTTCTTTGGTTAGGGGCGGGCTCCCGGGGGTTGTTTCTGAAGACGTGTTTTCGTCTTTAATGCTGCCGCGCTCTGTTGTTGAGGAGGAAATGGTGGTGGTGGTGGCGGCTGATTCGGTGCCGTTCGCGGAGGGAGTGGAGAGACCGATAAGGAGGGCCGTTGTTGCTTGCATAATGAAGTGGAGGATTGCCCACCATGGTGTTACGGTTGTGAGCCAGGCCGTATCTGGCGTTTCGGGGAGGATGGAGAGGAGGTTTGTTGCTGCGCGGAGGCACGCGAGGGTCATCAGGGTGCGGAAGCTGGCCCGAAAGCTGGCCCGGGAGCTGCGCTCGCTGGCCTTTTGGAGCGGCACTTGGGCGTGGGAGAGGCAGGGCCGGCAGAGGGTTATGCGGGCGCTGTAGTAGTAGATCGCTAGGGTAATACGTTCGCGGGTGTAGTTGGTCTTGACATGTCCGATTCCAGGAGGAAGGAAGGTATCATCCACGGGGGAGACAGTGAATCGATATGGCATGGGAACTTTGCGCAGCCAGATGTCCATACATCGGCTGTATTTCTGGAGGAGGTTCTCTAACTGCCCTGCGGGCTCGCGGAGGCCTTGTATGCTGTAGACACTGTTTATGACGGACTGCGAAATGATGTTGAGGTCGACTTCGCAGTGGAATAGCAGCGTCGAGGACGGTTCACACTGGGATAGCCAAGCTGAGGCGGCTTGGGCTTCATCGTCCGTTTGGAACAACGTCAGCTGGAGACGACTCGCCTGAAGCTTTGGGTCGCGGAAGATTTCACTAAGGCTAGGGTTACGCTCGGCTCCGTCTTCATCAAACGGGACAGGAAGCAAGACCGCACTGAGACCTTCGCCGCAGCCAGAAATTCGACCGGTTATTGAAGTGACGAGATGCTCGAGGAGGAATATTGACCACCAGAGACGAGTTCGTGCTTCTTTTGATGCATAATTTGTTCTATCATCTTTGAACTTCAGGTTGATACCGAGGGAGATAGCCGAGCGCAACGCCAAACTCGAGAACTTGGATGCACTGGTTGAAATAAGTCAATATACGCTGGATAAAATATTGAAGATTGTATACATACCCGTTTACCTGCTCCAACGCAATAAGATAAAACGCCACAAGCAAAACCACTTGAATCTGCTGGAGGTCATCATGCTGGAACAGCACATTACCACACAAGCACAGCTTCCTAGCACGGTTCAAAAACACGGTATCATCCGTATCAGTTCCCCCAGCAGAAACCTTTCCCGTGGATTTACAATACCGACAGCCCAGCGCAAATATCATATTCAACACCGCGAGCCACTTGCGTGGCGGCGGGCTGAATTGTTTCTTCTTATAGAACTGCTCATACTGCGTTGTGAACGTGTTCTTCCGAATCATCGTAAACGACGGATGCACAGACTCCATGTACGCGTTGAAATACTGGTCTGCCAAGTCCTTATCCGGCACAGCAAAGGGATCAATCGTTTCCGGGAATGGGATGGAAAGGTCATCTAGGTGGTAGCTCATCGACATGATCGGGACATCCTTATTCAAGTACGGCTTGTCTCCATCTGACTCGGATACTCGTTGGCCTGATACATCTTCAAGCTTTTGCATCCACGCCACTTCCGAGTTCTTGCCGAAAAACCCTATCGCTACCGTCTTGTCGCTGCGGTTTAAGTCTTCTTTGACCAGGTCAATTTCATCTAGCGATCCGTGCGATGTCGTCGAGTCTGCGTCACTATCGTCCGCTTCTTCGCCGTCATCAGACTGTGTCTGCTGAAGAGTCTGATCTGTTAGCACCGGCCCTATCCATTATAAGAAAACCTAAAAAGAAGGTAACAGGGGGGCTGCGCACCGCTAAACCTCTCTTGATCTTCCTCGCAGTTGGATGGTCTGCCTCTGTCTCAAGCTGCTTTAACAGCTTCTCGTACCGCTTTACCTTGTCCGACAGAACTCCCAGTTGCTTCTGATCCCGAATCCGCTTGATATCAATGTATGAGCAGGCCATCCCATGTTCCCGACATTTTCGACATTCCGGTCGCCCGCCGTCGCATTTGACCTTCCGCTGCCGACAGGGCTCGCAGGCGCGTGCTGACCGACGTCGCTGCGATGACGCCTTGGCCGTTGTAGCGCGCGGTATGGCGATCTTCGGTGCGGCCATCGCATCTGGAGGCTGCGGTGGAAATGGCATGTTGAGATCGGGGTATTGGCCGTACGGATACATCTGGTAGTTTATTGGGGCTTGGGCTTGCGGCTGGGCTTGCACCGGGTTGCCAGGTGCTGTCGTCGATGGAGCGCCCAGTGATCCGGCCCTCCACATCCAGTCTGAGGAGGACGAGGCCACTGGATTGGGACTCAGGCTGCCAACATTCTGGTTGACTGTTGAACTGAACGAGGAACGACCCGAGTGGTAAGGGTGATTATCCCCCATGAGCGGTTGAGATATGCAAAGGCCGTAACGTCGTGCTCAAACAATGCGCCCGACGAAGGAAAATGCATAGAATAGAATATAAATAGCAGAAGAAATCCGATGTTTTGAATCGAGAGGGGCAGAGGCATGAGCTCGCAAAACGTAGTGGCGGAGAGCTAACCATGATGTCATGAACCGCCCACTGAAAACAAATCGCCGTCGCGGTGACGACTTATGGTATCACTTAGTAAGTAAAAAGAAAAACATAATTTATTTCGCAGTAAATCGCCAGGGATCGTCAAGTTGCGGTCGCGCGCGTAGACCGCGCAGTTTTGTGACCTTCCCAAATAATCCCCTCCTAAGCTGGATCGCAATTTGATATCCTACACCGGAGCAAGGCCCTCAAAGCACCTCCCAAGCGCGACTGTGTCCTTACCGAGACTTAGAGTTTCGTATCGATCAAGCATGTCAGACAAACGGTGCTCTCCCAGCACGCGATATCGCTCGTCTGCGTCCAACTTTTCCAGCCCATCGGCAAACTCGTCGAAAACCGACGGCGAGGTACACTCCTCGTCAAACAGGGTCTTGACCTCCTCAACTACTTCATTCGAGTGGCGCAGTCGACTTCCCTGGCATTTGGCGCGGACATTTTGCCGGAAGAGATGAAACATATTCCGTCCTATATGGGATCGACTCGCTATACTAGAGTACGCAGTTGCAAGGGACAGGAAGTCACTATCAAGTATGTCAAACGTGCCGGACTGCTCCACCAGCACGAACAAGGCCAGATTAACCGCGTAGATGGCGAAATGGTGGGCGTAAGCCATACCAAAATCTTGCCGGTACTGGCGCGCAAGGGAGGCGATTGCCCTGGCAGCTGACTGGGTGAGATTGCGCTTATTGTAAGAACTGGGAGTTGTTGGGCTTTCGGGGGTCTTCATGGCCCTCGAGGTAGTTCCTAAGATTTCATCCTCGTCGTGATATAGAAAGAGATTGATGACCAGGGTATGATACCGCATCCTGAGCATAAGGATGTATGGTGGTGGTCCATTCTCAATGGCGAAAGTAGTAGGCAGTCCGTCTGCCCAATGACGCAGCCTCTCATAAAAAGTATCTTTAATCTTGACCTGTTCGTCCGCGGAAGGCCTTCGAATATCGATTTTGAAAAGACTCTGGGACATGTCCCGCGCGATCACGCACAGATCGTACGACATGTCAAAGTATTCACCGAGGTACGACTTCTGCGGCCCTTGGTGGGTGGGGTATGGCCACCAGAATGTTATCTGATCATGTTTGTCAGGCCGTTTTTTGTAGACATACATTATCAGACTGGCCCGTAAGAAGTCGGTGTGCACAACTCTGCGAAATCAGTTCCAGCGCGGACTAGGGAAAAAAGAGTTGGAGACACACGTATCAATGTGGAACAAGCCCCAGGCAGTTTGTCTAAGAGATGCATCCATATCCCCCGAGAAATTACTATTTGTCGGGAATCCAGGCTTTCTGTTGCCGACAAGTCCCAGATTCTGTCCAGTCCAGATTGCTTCGTGTAACATTCTATATCCGAGATCATTCTTTCCAGACAGAGAGTACCTAGCGCGGTATCAGTATAGGCTACGCCGAAATCGGTCAAAACAACGAACTTTTCATATAGCAACAGAAGGCCTTGTAGATAAGTCAGCGTTATCTTTGCAGGCTCCTCGTCTTTTAACCGCTCGGCCTCTGCTAAAAAGTCACCTCCTTTGGTCACGATATCGCCTGGTTTGGTATAGGCCTCCGAGTAGTTGGAAAAGTGCTAGACATGGTCAGCATCTTACCGACATTACAACCAGAGTGTGCCTTACACATGCGTTGGAAAGCAGTGCATTAACAAGGAACGGACTGCAAAACTCCGACCTCAAATTCCCTTGGGTCATGTGCTTAAGAAACACATCACGGTCCAAGAAGGAGTGAGATGGATAGTCCCATGTGAAGTACAGAGATACAAGATGCGAGACGAGATCAGAGTCTGTCGTGACATTCGTCCACGGTTGTGCAGGAACCCGGAAGGGTAATTCATCGCACAGATAATGAATATCCATAACTTGAGGCCGCCATGACTGTGTCGCACCCTCGCTCAAGGAAGACCGTATATCCTCGAGTTTATGGACGGCCTGTTCGCTCTCTTCGACCTTTCCGGTATCGATGACAAGTATCTGGTCAATATACGTGCGTAGCTCTTCATTTGTCGCATCCCGGCGTATTATATCTAACAATCTAATAGCATACGACCGGTCTTGTGCGCGTAGAGCCCTAAGAAGATCATTAAACAGGTCGCGGTGGTAATTCAGCTCGTCGGCCGTCCGCCTTGCTGCCACCCGGCGCCTCTGATCCAGTGTCTCGTCGAAGATGCAATCTCGGTCAAAAGCGCGGCAGTTGTCGCATGGTCGTAAGCCGGAGCACTATATAATTATTGAATGTCAGGACAGTGATCTGAAAACGCCCAGTAAGAAGCTTGCCTTCCGCTTTGACTTTTTACATGCCGTGCATGCCATAGACACGCGCTTCTTGGTAGGATCCAGGGAACTTCGACGCTCCTCTATAATGGACTCACCGGAGGATCTCTCCATTCGAGGAGAGGGTCCCGGTACCAGGTGTCGATGCTGCGTTGGAGACTCGGACATGGTAACATGCTTGAAGGGTCGAGTGACCAGGGTGTCAAAATGGGACAATCATTTTGCCAGATAACAGTTGAAGCATCCTCTTCATATATGACTGAGATGGTTACGATCGCTCGTGACGTATAAACATGGGGAACCGTGGAGCGGCAATCCGCAAATTAGGGAAGCCTGAATCAGCCGCAAAAATTGCCAATTGGATGGCTTTGAGAGCGGGCTGTACATAGTTCCGAAGGTACATGTCCAGGGTGAGACAGACCGTGGTCGGTGAACATGGTGGTTGTTTTGAGAGGGATACTGCGGATAGCGGCTGTATCCAACGGGACACTGGGGATCAGAATTCCGCCACGACAAGGCCGAGGGGAGAGTTCCACACGTGATTCATGCGGCAGGTGGCACCACCGGGTCGATGAGGTCCAGGCCACCATCGTCCCGGGGTTCCCCGGAAATGCGTTGATGATATCGGGTTTCGAGATCAGCGAATGATATGTTGCCGTGGTCGGGAATCTGCTCTGCTTTCCGTATTTGGTCCGGCTTGGTGCTGCTTTTACTGCCGTCAAACGCAGCATATAGATCTATACAGCTGCATTCGCCTCATGTGATATGAGCTCAGTTGAATGAGCTCCAGCGTGACTTTCACATTTGTCTATCAATCTTATTAGCATCAAGAAAGGCAGTGACAAGCAAATGGAGGGCGATAATAAACTACTCTGCGTAGAACCACTTGCAAACAAGCTTCTACGTCAAGTTGAACAACTGCTCCTACGTCAAGTGGCAACAATCCCAGGCATACACGAAGCCCAAACCCTACATGGTTTGGTGTAGAAGACTGTTCGGAACATTCAACACAAGGCTCAGAATTCGTGGAAAAGCTAGATACATATTGGTCCCCAAATTAGTGCTCGAGAATACGCAGGCTGCCTTGTACAACACAGTTCTCCAATACGGAGCCTGGGGGAATGTCGATTGTGCTGCTTTCAGTTGCAACGATGATGACAGTACCCTTCAGTGTCACGTTGCGGCCCAGGTTCACCGCACCAGTGATGGTAAGATGATCCAGCTCGACGATACGAGGGATGCTAGGAATGTGCTTCTGGAAGTCAGATACCTTCTTGAAGTCGGATCCGAGCTTGATAACGGGAACACCGCCGAATCGGTTGGGGTCCATAACTAGTTGACCGTGCTCCAGGCGGTACAGATCAGACTTGACCACCATCAAGTCTGAGCAAGTCTTGACAGGGAGGAAGCGACGGCGGGGAACATTGACACCGTGAGCGTTCTTGAAGTGGCGGATGGCAGCACCAACAGCGGTTTCAAGCTGGTAAATAGCCTGGTCGGCCTCGCCCTTCTTATCGGCAGGAATAGACTTCTCGTTCGCAATGATCTCCATCTCGAGCTCATTTTCTTCAACGACACGCTTGATAGCGTGGAGGTTCATCCAGATGTTGTTGGTGTTGAAGTACTTGAACTTCTTTATAGACTTGAATTCGTTGACATGCTCCTTGGGCACCTGAGCGATTTCCAAAAGACGGACCTTGCCCTCGTAGTCGATGATGGTACCACCCTTGACATCAGCCTTAGTCTTGTCGGTCAATTCCATGATATATTCAGCCTTGGTGTCAACCATGTGCTGCAGGATGCGGGTGTCCACGACAGCACCCAGGTTGTCAGCGTTGGACAAGAAAATGTACTCGACACCACGCTCCAAAAGCTTGTCCAGGGTACCGGAGTTGTACAAAGACTCAAAAACATCACCGTGACCAGGAGGGTACCAGTCCTGCAGAGGAGCATCGAAGGACTTGGGAGCGGGGAGGAGCGAGTCCTTGATGATTCTGGGGTAGCGAGACTGGTTGAAGGTGATGATGTCGACGTTGTGGCCTTGGTACTTCTTGATAATAGATTGAGTGTCCTGGTCGGTGTTGAAAGAGTTCATGAGAACGAAGGGCACGTTGACATTGTAAGTGCGGTTGAGGTGCTCGATCTGGCGGACGGACAAATCCAAGAATGACATGCCCTCGCGGACCTCAATCACGGACTTGGGGCCGACGCAGCCCATGGAAGTACCCAGGCCACCGTTGAGCTTGACAACGGCAAGCTTGTTGAGGAATTCGACGGAGGAATCCTTGCCAATTTCATCGTAGTTAACGACCTGCGAAGGCTGAGGAGGGGCAATGCGGTCCCAGTCAACAGCGTTCCCCTTGGCCTTGTCGTTGAGGAATCTGCGGAAAAGAGCGAAGAAGTTGTCGGTCTCGGTCTCGAACCGCTTGCGCTCGCTCTCATCGGGGACAGTTTCGGCGAGGGCGTTCAAGGCGTTACGCATCTGAGAGGCAGCAACACTGGTTGAGGCATTTTCGAATGCCTGAAACCGTTAGTTTCAGATCCAGAGATGAAAGTATAAACCACGCCAAACATTGACCACAACAAGTGGGCTGAGACAAGAACCAGTGGATTTAAAAAAGAAGCAGACCAGTGCAGCATTAAAGAATCCCCGACGCACAACATACGACATTGTTTGCAGGATGCGGAATATCGTAGCTTAAAGCGTGGTGCTATCTTAAAAACAGAGGAAGGGGTATTCCGAAACGCAGCATGCAAGCAGAAAAAGGCGATTAGGCTCAGTAGGTATATACCGCCACCAGCAGCAGCACCTAATTGCGGAAATCGCAACCAGTACTCGCTCACAGGGATATCTCTATCCACTGGAATCGCGGTGGAGGTCTGTCCCGGCGTAGACTTGAAAGACTCGTGAGGGGCAGAGCAGACGTCATGCGCGCGGGCGGCGCTTTCCCAACGGCAAATCTCAACAAAACAAAGAAACAAAAAAAAACCAGAGCACATCCTGTTTGCTCAGAACTTACCATGTGGGACTGGGTCTTTCCATGGTGCTTGCCAAAGCCTGCATTTGACGACAGGTGGGTTGGCAGATCCTTTGTGGCCATTGTGTCTGGTATTAATGCGGTATGCGGAGGAACCTCGAACTTTGGAGAATCAAACAGGCCGACTGGGTGGACAGCAGAGTTAGTGAGGAGCGTAAAAAGAACAGAGGCCAGCAGATATATATGAAACTGGGGTTGGGGAATTGAGCGGGCAGAGGCACGCTCTGTTCCGTCTCTGCCTTGGTCCACGTTGCCACAGCAGAGATGGTGTGTCGACCAAGGTGTCGATCCCTGGCAAAGGAGGGATGACGGCAACGGTGTGACGCGAAAGCACGAAAGGAGCGGCAATGAGCACACTTACAATTCAATGGCGGGCAGGCAGAAGGGTCGGAGGCAAAAGCCAAGGGCAGATGGGGAGAGAGAGAAGAGAAGACAGAGATGCAGGCTGGAGCTGGCGGGCAGGATGGTTTTATTGCTGGTGAAGGCCCAGAGAGACAATGACGAAAACAACCATTCGTAGGCGCTCCCCACTCAGGGGAGGGGAGCTCCTGTGACCGTACCTGACCATACAGGGCCACCGTTGGCCTGCTCATTCCAGGCCCCGCCCGATGCGGTATCCAGCTCTGTGACAGTACGAAACACCACCACCAACTATGTGAGCATCAGAGTTAATATTAATTTGGAAACATTCCTGGCCGGAATCAAAAGATATTCTGGGACTTGACAAGGCATCGCAAGATGACCAGACCGACAGGATACAGAGGCGGCGAAAGAGGGCTGCGGTTATCTGTAGGTATCTGCACTATCCGAACCCTGCCTCGAGTCAAGTCATCCACCAAGCAAGATCTGACAGCTCGAAAACCTCCTTTCTTCCAAACCCAGACCAGACAGACCAGACAGACAGACCAGACCAGACTCAGGCTGCTCCAGCGATCCAAGCCCCTTTCCCTGGCCGGGCCCATCTCCCCCCTCCCAGGGTTCAATAAATAACGATCTCATAAAACGTGCCCCACCGCCTCGTCATCACTCGGTCTCTCAAACAGTTCACAATTTACAAATGAGACAAGAGGCGAGAGAAACAAAGACAACGAGAGACTGGGTAAACCAGAGCAAGTTCTCGAGATCAATAATGGAATGACAGATACGCAATCTACACCCACCTTACATCTGCTGCAGCTGTACAATAGTCAACCCCCACTGCTGCGGAAAGATAAGTGAAGTGGTCAATTGACTATCGAATATCGATTCCAGCCTTACCCACTCAAAACACCCATTGTCCCCATGCTCCGTTCTCTCGGAGCTCAGTCGCCGATGTACACGACCACTGACAGGACATCCTCATTATTCATGTCTGTATGGGACATATTATTCTTTTATTACTCGGTACTCCGTACACCCGGCGTCGAATGGAACTACAAAAGCCACTATGGTTCTCGCCCTGCTAATTTTAAACCCAGGTATCCACCTGCCTGACCGATGTTGTCAATCTCGTTCGTATCATTAATATTTACGCATATTCCTTCGACTCCCTTCCCCCCCCCGAGTGTATTGACTGACGCCTGACGGAGACCATACTGTTTGCATTGCACCAAATAGTCAATTAACTCCGCGGCTAAATATACCCATCAGGCCCATGTCTTAGTTACCCTCATCCCTGGGCTATAATTTGCCTGCCCTAAATTAGAGCCTCGTCTTGAGTCGAGAACCCAAGTTAGTTCCGTAATAGTTAAGCGTGTCAAGAGTCAGGCCCTGAACCATGGTTACGCCGCGGGATGTGGCGAGACGCCGACTAAATATAACCACCACCGTATATTAAAGAAAGACATTGTTTAAGCCATCGCACCAAACAAAATAAAAATTAAAATAAAAATCAAAATTAAAAATGCTCTGTCTCATGTCTCACTTTTCTTCATTTGGACCATATTATGACTCCGTGGACATGCTTACATTACTGATAGACTGCATACGGCTATCACTAAGTTTAAGCACAGCAACTTCGGCAAGGGATTGGATCTGTCACTGCCATGTCCGTACAGCGGTGTACGAGAGCGACTGGGGGCTTCAAGTTTGGAACTCCCATATTCGCATTTCAACTAATGTATCTGTATCTAACAATCATTATCCAAGAGCCTCCGCCAAAACCCGTCGTGCAAACGCTACATCATGTGGGAGTCCACAACGTTTGATGCCAAGGAGAGAGAACAAGAAAAAAAAAAAAAAAAATAAAAAAAAGGGAAAAAAAAAGGAAAAGAAAATAATAAGATCAAAACACGAGCATCAGAAAATAATCATCACAGGTGCCATCAGCCACTACTCACGCCCGCTGACACTGCGTTTGCTCAGGAAGCTGCGTCGGGGCTTCCTCGAGTCTGGGCTGTCCGCCACATGAACCTCCGATGCATTGTCGCCTGCAGTCGAATACGCTGTCCCGGGGCGGAGACTGTCTCCGGAACCCGAAAAGCCGGTTCTAAGTACAACAGTTCCACTGCCAACATTCACCGTCTTCTCTTGTCCAACAGCAGATCCTTGGTCGGCGACAAGGAAGTTGCCCTCTCCCAACACGCTGTCAGAGCCGAAAGTTGAATGGTCAACTAACCTGATATGGTAATACACATCCGCTGTCGTGTTGTGCAGCTGGCAAGTCTCGCTCGCGGAGTCAAACTGTACGGATCCGCTACTGCTCTTGATAGCCTTGGTCTTGAGCACCTCCTTGCTGCCCTTCGGCCCAGACGCGCGGATGAACACCCGGACATTAGCCGATGGAGGATATCCGCTCGCAGATAAAACCGAGATGGTGGCAGTTCCGGTATCTCCCTTGCCACCAATACTGTTTCGATCGCCGTAATGGGAGGCGCCACTTCGGGATCGAGAATGGCTAAACTCGCTCTTGTTGGGTGTCCCGCTAGGTGGTGTCTCTCCGTCCACTAGGATGGCCGACGGGACTTCCTTCTGTTCGTTCTCATCGTCGCTATGGTCATCTCTTCGGATCTTCGACATGATTCCTCGTCCTAAGAAGGAAGCGCCCTTGATCACGTTGCCACCAACAAAACCAACTCCCTTGACGGGGGCCCCAACGATCTTTCCGGGTGTGGCGAAGGTACCAGAAAAGGTGGACGATCCCTGGCGAGAACGCATGACATAGGTAGGTTTAAAGAGGAGCTTCAATCGAATGGCACCCGACTTCCCGTCAAGAGTCAGAGAAACCTCCTGGTTCTGGAAAGGCTCCAACATCTCCAAGTCGATTGGAACTCCACCAAGGTAGTCCGCCTTGTCGCCGAAATCCCAATCATAGACATCGCAGCGGAAATTGGCGCCAATGCGCGACTTAACAGGAGCCTCGAAGAACTCGTTCCACGCAGGATGGAGAGTCTTCTTCTGCACTTTAGTCTTGAAAACTTCTTTATCTTCCAGACGGAATTTGCAGTATGGGTCACTGAATCCGTTTCGGTCTGCAGATGGAAGATCCGCAGCATCCAAAACATCCACGCGGAGGGTACCCATGTTGTTGATACTTTCCGTAGGGTCAAGTTTCATGGTAACAGGGATATATCGCGCGCTGACGGTGACCTTGCTCACTTCTCCATCGTTAGATCGTAAATTGAGCTCGGTGGGCGTGTACAGGATGCGCTGAAGGGTGGAAAGGGTATCGCCAGTTAGTTTAGCCACGATGTGTTCATCAGCATCGTCGCCCTTCGCGTTGACCTTGTCCACAATTCTAAGGGTAATTTTCGAGAAGTCGAGTTCTCGCACGAATGCGTCACCGACTGCATAATCTGTTAGCTTATTGCAATTGTCTAAGGTAGGTTCAAACATACTGTCATCCACCGCAGCAGTCTTTGTACGGATCTTGGGTGACGACCACACTGGAAACATATAGTCGTCCATTAAGACTTCCACATGCACATTGGTCTGTGCGAGATTGACCTCATGAAGCTTGAACACAAGGAAACCGGATTCTAGACAGGATCAGTATAAGTTACTTTTCTGGAAATATGATCTATAAAAGGGGGTACTGCACTCACGGTGACTCGCAAGATCTTCCACTGATATGTATGTTTTGGGCGCCTCCTTGATGGATCTGACGGACATGGTCTCGGAGTCTTTTGCGGTACCGGGTCGCGACTCAAGGCTCGGGCGACCGTTTGTCTGCGCATCTGCGGTGCCATTGCCGTTCGTCGCTGCTGCCTTCGAGTCCACACTTCTGGTCTTGGAATGGAAGCTCTTGCGCTTGGAGTCAGTACTCTTCCTCGCCAGGTCAATGGATCCTCCAGTCTCGCCATCGACATCGAGTTGCATGTCGTCTTCTTCTTCATCGTCAGGGTTGACAACAGGAATGGTCGGGTAGAAAGCGACAGTGTAGTTCAGAACTCCCTTCTCGCGGTTGCCGAGGCGGAGCGTCCGAGACACGAGCTGCTTCTCATCGTCGGTTTCGTATCCGCCAGTTTCATTCTCGCGGACATAGTCAGATGCAGAGAGCTCTACTGAACCAAGAGACCTGTCACTGCCAACAGACTCTTCATCCATGACTTCCAGGGTGAGCTTCTCACGATCGCTGTGGATAGGGACATAGACAACCTCATCCCAGTCGGGGTCGAGATTGTTTCTGAAAGTGACCGTTCGACCCTTCATGTAACCAGAGAGCAGGACACGAGCGTAGGGGTCAGACTTGCCCATTTTCTCCAGGTTCCGGAGACCTGCTGCGTCCCTGAAATGGATGCGCATGACACCAATAGGGTCGAGGTAGCCGGCGCCTCCCGCGATACCTCCCACTGCAACAGGCTTCCAATCCAAGACCAATTTGGCACGCCCAGTCTTGGCGCCATGAAGATGGAACCACTGGTGGCCTTTCTCCATCATTTTGAGCATGTCGTTCATCTTGATTTGATACTTTCCAAGGATCGGATCCTTGGTTAGATCTCTGTCATCCTTGATCACTAGACCAAGCTTGGCAGTCTTTCTGTCCGTGACCAAAAATTCCTTGGAAGCATTTTGGAAAATGGGGTTGTTTGTTCGCTTGAGCTTATTGGTTATGTGGATTTCCTTTCCGTTCAGGAGGAGAACACCGTAAGGGTTAAGCTGTCCCACAATGCTCTTGGTACCGTCCAGGTCCTTTGCTTGCTCAACAGTGAATCGAGCGATACCCGTATTCATCTCTGGCGCCGGTTCAATTTCACCATTCTCCAGCTTCCTTCCCTCCAGAACAGGGAAGAATCGGATGTCGGCGTGGATGGAGCCACGGGTTCGGCCACTTGCCAAGACTTCAAGGTACATGCTTTCGTGCTCAGGCTCTTGTTCCAGCTTGTCCAAGGCGAAAGTTGCGGTTCCCAGTTCCTTGTCCTTTCTGAACTCATTCCAGTCATATGGAGAGATGGTCAAAGTATCCGAAAATGATGTGATGATAACGTAAATAGTCTCATTCCATCGTGGGCTGTCCGTATCTTGTATAGTCTTGGTGCGGCCAATCTCATTTCGGTTATTCATAGAGACGATTGCATACGGATCTGGTGTACCAGCGAATTTATCGGGGTTCTTGAGCTGCGCAGCGCCATGGAGAGTGACAGCAACAACACCAATTGCCTGATCAACAGCATTTCCAGAAAGCATCTTAGCGATCTCAACGGGGAAGACGTTGGGCTCGTACATCATTGGTCCCAGGTTGGCGTGAATCTGTTCCTTGATAAAGGTCTCAAGACCAGGGATGAAGTTGATGTCAAAACCGAGAGTGTCACCACCGAGGGGCTTGCAAACGTAGTCGAGCTCCGGCCGTCCCAGGAAGCAGACATCAACTCGTTCGATATGCGGGAAGGGGATCTGAAGTTTGACCTTCACTCTCATCAAGCCACTGCAGGCCATGTCCTCAACAATCACGTCAAGACCCTTGCTGACAACGCCCTTGCCAACACGCACTTCCAAGACAACCTTAGGGTTGATCTTGTCTTTCAGTTGGCGAGCAGTCAAATCCATGGTGTCATTAGGAGTGAAACTGAATTTCCAGTCCATGATTACAGTGTCAACCTCCGTCTTTGGGTAGGTCTTGACATGCTCCAAGCGCGGTGGCTTGGTACCCAAGACGAAGGTCTTCAATCGCAGACTATCCAGGAATGCCGGGGTTGACGTGCTCAAAACCTGATCAACGGAATTGATGATAGTATCACACATGACCGGTGCATAGATAGGCCAGAACTTGACCAAGAAACTGTTGATCCATTCCAAGCTCTCAGTATCGGTCTCCAGGCGTTGCTTTGCCATCTCGCGGTGAACATCATCGCGGAAGTTCCGTCGAACTCGCCGCAGTGAAGTGCGATAGTAAGTACCACAAGCGGCCATGACAAGGAAAATCCACGCCAGGCCACCACCCAGAACAGCAATCATCCACGAGGAGAGACAAGCAAACATGATGACACCGGCATTGTGATACCAGTCTAGCGGATAGTCAGTAAATGTCAATGTCGGGATGTCCGTAAGCTACCTACCGCCAAAGAATTTATCGTCAAGTTTGCCCTCCAAAAACGTCTGATGATCCAACAGAGTGGCCTCGTCCTGGTCTTCCGGGGCATCCTCGCGGACAAACTGAGGAGTCCATCCTGTTCGGTTGCGCGCCCATCGCCTATCGTCGTCAATCTCTCCCTCCTTGGTCTCTGCTACCTCCTCGGCCTTGTCCTCTTTGAGTAATGTAGTTGCGGACCTCGGGGGAGGAAGATTATACGGAGACGGAGTGCCATCATCCTAAGAAGAGATCTGATTAGGGAACCGTCGAGTTCAAGCAAGCCTCAATTGTACTCACCTTGTCTGTAACTACGCCTACTGCCTTTGATTTCCGCTCATGGTGGAAGCCCGGGGGTACGCGCTATCAAAGCAATGAGTATCAGCGAATCATCTCGAGGGCAAATCGGCGAGTAAATAAGACGTACAGCTTCCGCCTCGGCGGCTTTCTCTTCGGGTGATGCATCTGGGTCGAATTGGTAGGCAGGCAGACCTGCTTTCCGGGTCTCGTCGACCAGCTGTTTTTCGACCCTGTCCGGGTTCGTCTCGGCTTGTGCATTTTGGAACGAAGACTCGGCGGCATCGATAGCTTGTTGCTGCTTCTGTTCGGTGTTTGCAGACGCCATGGCTGTCGCTGGTCCTCCGGCGTGGAGTCGCCCACTTCGTTCGATTTAACTGTACAATCTGAGCAGCGGAAATCAGTCAGAGTTGTGACGGTTTTTCGGGCACGGGACAGGAGTTGAAAATATGCATCAAATTTTCGCAGCTAGCAATTGAGGGCTGGGATGCAAGCTCGAAGATCGAGTGAGGTGGGTGGGCAGACGCGAGTGGGTGGTTGCCTTGCCGCTGGGAGCTCGGCAGCGGGGACGAAAAGCGGCAGGACCAGACGCTCGGAGATAGCCAGCCGCAACGAAGACAGCTAGCGGGGGGAAAGAATCACTCACATGTGAAGGCGTCAATTGCCCAGGCTCTTTGGGCTGGATTGCGACAGGGCTGGCGAAGGAAAAGAAAATCAAGAAGGGAAAAGACGAGGTAGAAAAGAAGGCAGGGAGAAAGTGGAAAGTGGAGAGTGAGGAGAGATTCAGGGCAGCCGAAAGTGGACGAGGAGAGGAGCCGCTGTGACGACGCATGTGGCTCGTGAAGAGCTGAAGCTCAGAAATGGAAAAGAACTGGGCAGGCAGATAAGCCAAGCCAGTCGTGACGTCGATGCAAAGACAGAAATGGATGGGAACGCCGATCGACGATGAACGGAACAGGAAGTCCTCCCTCTGTCTCCCACACAACTGGGGAGTTTCTGGCTGTCACTGGGGCTCTTCAACCTAACATATACTTCAGCACATACTTTATTGAGACAATCGCAATCATCCAAACCAGTCCCAATTGCTCGCCAATTTTGATCATCGATCTCGCACTCTTACGTTTGAAGCCCCGATGGATCGACGCGATTAGTGGACTAATGGACGCCGGACTTGGATCTATTGACTGCACCGCCACGTACGCCACACCCCGAAAAGTAGCAGCCGACACAAAGGGTTTTCACTTTTCAACCTCGGATTTTGAATTTCGACGGGCGTCTCTCTCTGGCTCTCACTTCGCTTCGCTGTGGACCTGTGCCCTGCCAAGAGCATGCGCAATTCTGTGGGGGTTCCAAGTTGACACCAGGTCTGGTTCCGGCCGAGATCAGGCTCGCAGTGTGGCTGGTATTCGGCCCTCACACAACTGAGCGCGAACGCCAATTACAGCCCCCGAATTATATTGCCCTGGCCTCCCAATTACTTGCAATCTAGCAATTCCAGGTCTCATTTCGCGCGAACAGCCCGAGTCTGCTCCAGGCAGTCGAATTCTTGTCAAGGTGTCACGGCTTTTTTATTTTTTTTTTTCTCTCTTACACGTGGCATGCAGAACTGGGTCTGATCACCCATCTTGCCTCCAAAGCTCCATCGTCGGCATGCTTCCCCCCACTGCATTGCGCACTTGAGGATTCCCGCCACTCGAAGTCAATTCCATCCCAGATCTCTAGCTTTGATCCTCTCCATTGGCATTGACCAATCCTCGCACCCGCCATTCCATCCTTTCCGGGTGAGCGAAGGACCTGACTCCCAGCCCGTTGGCCCAGCCCCATTATTCTGTTATTCTTACTCCACGCAAAGTTCTGTATCGGTTTCCGCCCCCGATTATTCCCTCTTCGGCCCTTAGGCATTTCCTCCATCTGCATCTGCACTGCACTCTGCAGCACTTGCAAACTGTATTCGCCATGCCAACAAATCACTCGATCACTCCCAAGAATACCCGAACCAACTAGAATCGGCAGTTCAGTTCAGTCTGTCCCCAGTGTTCGAGGGGTGGGGTTACGAATCGAACCACGGAGTACAGATTGGCCGATCTCGTCTCACTGCAGTTACCTTGACGAGGGCCATGGTCTGATCTCGCAATTGCACAGACGGTATGATTGCTTATCCTCGACTTTCTGTCCGTTCTGATTCATGCAGTTGGCGAAACCAGGACCTGCTCCTTCAATGTGTATGGGTCTGTGCGACATTGTGCATGAGGTCTGGTCTGACTTGGCCCCCCGATTGAGAGCTCTTGGGGATCACTCTGCTTTTCCCGGGTGTCGGGTCTCAGGACACCTTGATGATGGAAGTTCGTCCCGTCCCGGGGAGTAAATTATTAGCGAACGGACAGCAGATGCAATGAGGTGCTGCCACGCCATCTTACCCAACTCAAGCGTCAAGGTAACCTCGTAGAGTTTAGACTATCTCGTATTTACTTTCCTTCAGAGTTTCTGTTCATGAGCTCTTGAGTCTCGAGGATCTCTATCACCAGCTCACTAGGGTGTATGGTGTAGGTAATCAATTTCCGCCTCTAGCAACCCCAGATGGTCAATGCTCTACGCAATATATATATATCCACGAAGCAATCGTTTAACCTTTCAAACCTCCGTTCTACTCTAGGAATCTAGAAAGTCTACTATTATTTCAAAGACAATACATGCACAAAACTATCCGTGTATCGGCTCGTGAAGCGGAGATATATTTCCCTATCTCTCTATAGCTAAAATTACAAGTTATGGATCTCTATAACACGGCACGACCTTCGCAGCTTAAAATCTTAAAAAGGCCAGCTACCCTGCGGCGGAAAAAACATCGTATCCCCCGTGATATGGCCCATGGTACTCCAGAACTGCTCGTCAAGACCAACACCTAGCTCAGGCGCAAACATGCCCATCGAGGCAGATGGCGGCATCATTAACGTGCTGCTCCCGGAGACGGAGAAGTCGGGGTATCCTGAGGCTGTGGGTTGTTGGCCGGGACTTGCGGTTGTGGTTGGGTCGAAGGGTGTTTGGGCTGGGTAGAATTGGCGCTGGGAGTCGTAGGGGCCCCAGGAGTCGGGAGCAGTTGTGGTGTTTGTATGGAGTTGAGAGGGCAGTTGGGACGGGCTTATGCATGGCGGGAGAACGGGCGCTTGCGCTATTGTATCTGGGGATGATTGGGAGAGAGGGTAACCAGCCCTAGATTGTGCGTAGCTTTGCTGGTATTGCTGTTGTTGGTTCGGGGATTGGGCTTTCTCTCCCGAGGCGACTTCGCTGAGGAGGTGGAGGGGGGTGTTCCCTTGAGGAGTATTTCCTTGAGAGGTAGTGTTCTGTGACAATTCGTTAGAGATGGCAAATGCAATAAGGGGTATAAATGGCATTACTCTATTCCCGTCGGTTTCAGATGCTGGGGCGTTTCCCGGTGGAACTTGAAGAGCGTGTTTCAGGTCTCCATGCTGGTCTTTGCGTGATTTGAACCACTCCCGCAGCATGGACATGACGGTTGAAAACTTGCCAGGAGTAACACCCCCAGCGAGTGACCCTGCAGCGGTATAGTGGGCAATCACCTTATCCAGGTATATTTCCACCTTCAAAGCTTGAGGCTCAATCACTTGCCCGATATACGAGTCAGGTGCCGTCACGATAGAGTAGAGTTTGATCAAAGCAACAATTGCAAAAGCCGTCCGCGCGAGAGCGACAGTAGGGACACTGATCAAGTCTCTCGGGGGAATAGAGCAAATTGTATCAATCGCCTGATGGATAGATGCTAGAGTCGAGCTCAACGCGCTTATGCGGGCTGCGGCTGCGGGGTTCGAGATATCGATGTCTGCCGTCTTGCTCTCCTCACTCAAGTTGTCCAAAATCATGGCATTTTCGTGAAGATAAATGTTAACGATGGCTTGTGCTTGGGTCATTATAGCTGAAGTCGTTAATAAACAGCACATACGAGTGAAGATATCGCTTACCAGAGTTATTGTTCTGGGAAACCTCATCTTTCCAGTGCTCTAGCTGCTTCTCGAACGCTTTTAGGGTGAATTGGAACTTGGTTTCGGAAAATGAGGGACCCCCCAGATCATCGGCAAAAAACCGCGAACTGATTTCCTCGATGATCCGCGCCAACTTAGTCCAATGTATTATCGTTTTATCTGAAGGTAACGCATCAGGAGAGTTCTCCAGAACCTCAATGCACTCATCCATATAAGGAAGCCATCGAACCAGAATCGGTCTCCTCAGAGCGCTCGATGTCCTACAGGGGCAAATTAGATATCTCCTTCCCTAGGAGGCAAGACGACTTACTGGACAGATATAAAATAACACCCAAGCCAAGCCCGTCTTATCTCTGGCGAGTCGGGATCTGTAACCGGGGCATTCTTCACAAAATCACGAATGAAGTTGAAGGGCTTTCCCTTTCCTGGTGCTTTCCGATACATCCCTATATCCATCCCCACGGCTACAGCCAGCTGCGCCAGTTGATAGAACTTAATTTCTTCAAAATTCTCCGGCGGTGTGTAAAATGCACACGCTACAAGGAGCGCCTGCACAATATCAAGTGACTTCTCACCCTTAACAATAACCCGCTCCCCTATCGTCCTGTACAGCTCCACGAGAAGCGTGTTCTGTGCACTCGGCTCAAACGGCCCAACCGAAATGGCAATAATGGCATGAAACAGGACCGGCCTATGTTTCCGGACTTCGCTCATGGGCGTGCCAGGTGGGAACACCACCATAGGTATATGATGGCACATCGAATCGACATAGCGCGCGTATGAATCCGAGGCCACACCGGGGCTAACCAATCCTCTGTCAATGATATCAGGGCCGTTCGAGACTTCCCTGGCGGCAGGTTTCGGAGTAGACCATGGCGCAGGCCAATGTCGTCCCGCAGCCTCAGTACTCTCCACAGCTGGGCTGGGGTTGCTAGTCTGCGACGGTGTCGAGAGAAGGGCCGTATCCCGCGAGTCTTTAACTTCCCCGCTATAATGCCGCTTATTCCCTGATGGACCTGGTCTCGATGGTATAGAGTGGTCCGAGTTACTCTGCCCTGGAACCAACCACCGCCGGCCCACAGGTTCGTCCCTTAGTGACGACGACTGGTTACTGCTGTTTGACGGTAAGAGCGAATCAACCTTCTGCGACGCATGCAAGGTCGCCGTTAATACGTCGATCTTGCGCTCTAGCTCTGAAACCCGACTATCCGTCTTCTTCTGTCGCTTTCGATTCGGCACCGTGACAACACACGACCTGCCAGCCTTTGCGCACCGTTTACACGGCTCATCCGGGTTGACAAGGTCTGGTTCGCAGCGGACCTTCAGCTGACGGCAGGATTCACAAGCCCGTGGTCTTTTCGCGTCAGCATTCGGATCGTTAGGATCGATGTCATGGTGCGGGGAGCCACGGAAGGCACGGTATTCCGAAGACGATTCGCCAGGGTACGCCGATTGTCCAGGCTGGGTATAAGGGTCCAGGATGGACGCGGGGAGGCGCGGCCGTGACGATGCCGACTGGGACGGAGGCTCGGGGTATTCTGTGTCTATATGCGGAAGAACAGGTGCATCAGCACGTGGCGCCATGAAGCTGGGGAAAGTCCAACGGGCAACGGCGACAATACTTACCGGACTCCGCACTCTCCGAGCTGCTCTCCCCTCTTGAATGCAATCGCGGATCAATCTCCATCGAATGCGGGGACGCTGTGGGTAGGAGACATCAGCTTCGGCATCGCTGCGAATGCGACCTGCAGGGCCAAATTTCGAGTTTCGACGAGGAAGATCATAGCGCGTACCTAGCTGCTAATCGACTAACAGAGTCCCCAGCTAATTATTAAGAATATGCAGTGCCCAAGGCTCCTGGTGCCACTGCCGGGAGACGGTGCCGGAGAAACGGTGAATCGGTCTCCGAGTGCCGACCGGTCACAAGAATCTGATAATGAAGGGGCCAGTAGGTGTGTTGGACAAGAAAAGGGAAAGTAATCTCCAGATAACAACCCTTTCATACCCTAACCCCCAGACGCCTTTTGGACGAAAGATAGTTATGGAGAGAGCTGAGGTTGAGTCACTTCAGGAAAACGAAGTCCAGATGGATCCTGGCGTCCACGAGCCAATCAAGAGCTCCGGCCCCAGGCATCCAGCAGCAACGTACTCTACGGCCGAATAATAGTACCCAAGGCAGCACAAATGTCGACAATCGCTAGTCTTTACAATTGGACTTGTCTTTCATGTATAATGTTCGTCGTTAACATTGAGCAGCCTATGGTAAAGTTCATCAAATGCCAGAATATGCCGCGCCCGCATGAAACGCCAACGCAAAGGATAGATGGGTAGAGCAGAAAATTAACACCAGTCAATGGAGAGGCTCTGGATAACTAATCAAAAACAAACGCCGGCTATAAACTGAGTTCATATATAGTCCAAATGTCCCATAGTTAAGGTAGTTAAAGGCGGTATCAGGGCGAAGACGGCGAGGACCGGCCTAGGATGTCTTGTGCACCGGGCACTCCTTCTTTCGCTCAAACCACTCCACAATGCACCGCTTGTGGAATTTGCATAGGCACTCAAGACGTACCAGCGACTGCCCGACCTCGTACTCTTCCATGCAAATGGTGCATTCCTGCTCTGAGCCATCCTGTCCAATGCAGTCCTTCTCGGTTGATGTGAATGCAAGCATGCGGACGGGAAGAGGAGTTTGTGAAATTGGGCTTCCGCTAGATGCGCGGCCGTGGTTTTCAATACATTCCCGGACATGCGCTTCCCGAGTGTCCTCCTCCCCATTTGGACCAACTGGTGGTAACGGATTGTCGCAAATTGGGCAAAGGTCGCCTTCAGCAATAGGCTGAGCTGGGCGCGAATGAGAATGGCGTGATGCACGAGGTCTGCTGCTAGACGACTCTGGAGTTGCAAATGGGGCGTCCGACGGCCCGCTCCTCGAATAGTGTAGCGCATGTCTCGACGGCACGGGTGGAGGTGAACGTGCACTGGACATTGAGCCGAAGCCTATAGGACGGCCCTGAAAAGATGGGGCGAATGCGCTGCCGAATCCAGTAAAACCTGGGTAGTCGCTAGATCCAACAGTCCTGCGCGATGGTCTAGACGGGAATGTATCGGGCTAGAAGCGAGGGACAATATGTCAATCTCCAGGAACCACTTCAATATATACCAGAACTTACAATTGAATCATATAAGTGTTGCCGGGACGGAGTCGATAGGGAATGATATGACCGATGTCGCGCCCAACTTGAACCAGAGCCACTAGCACCAGGCGCTCGAACAGATGGAAATCCAAATGGCGGTTCTGGGTTCGGATCAGGAACGCAGGGGTTGCAAAGCCTCACTTCCTCGCCGCCACCCAAAGCTGGGTTCACTGCCGTCGGCGACTGTGAAGAACCGTCCTCTTCTTCTTCTTCCAGGTTCACAATATGTGTGGCGCGATGTGCAATTGCAGATGCGCTGGGGCGATCAGAAGCTGGAGGATGGACAATATACTGCCTCGGGATCGTAATCCGGTGAGGTGAACATGAGGAGCAAACAACCCTGCCGCACTTCCTGCAATGATGTTTCCTGTACCAAAAACTAAACGGGGTTCGACATATAGGACACTCCGTAACCTCCGCGTCCGGCTGCCACAGGGGCCGGTTATATTCTGCATATTGGTTGTCTTCCCGACTCCATGAGCTCTGGCGGCGGTCGAGCGCCCTCGGAGGGGGCGCTTGTGGTGGTGAGGAAGATAAGTCGATCGCAGTCTCGTAGGAAGATCCGGCAACGGGTGTATCTGACTGTGTGCGCGACGGTGTATTCAATATGGGTCTGCTATCCATTTCTGCTCGACTACTACTAGGCCCGATTCCAAGGGGCCTAGCATAGCTCGTCTCAGCTGCCAACTCCGGGTTCACAAGCCTTCTCTTCCGGTCGGGTCCCGCAAGCGTAGATCTCCTTCTTCCTCCTCGCGGGCCAAAGGAAGGTCCAGCCTCGCGCGCCCTGAGGTTTTCCGAGCTCGCATGAAGCCGAAGTCCGGGTGCGGTGACAGTAGGCGGGCCGGAGATGGAGGACGCGGAACTCGATAACGACGACATATACTTCGCAAACTGAGTTTAAAAAGGTTGATTCGAGTGTATCTTGTTTCTTAATGTTGGAGAGGAGACCAATCTCCGTCGTTTGCACAAGGGGCGGTCATGGGATGGGTGGCGCGACGATTGCAGGATGGGAGCGAAGGAATACCGTATAGGGAGCCCCGATAACGAGGACTCGCGCAACGGAAGGATAGGAGATGATTAAAACGCAGGTAGAGGATATTGGTGTCGCACCGGGGGCTAAAGATGAGAAAGATAAGAATAATTGGGGAAATGGCGTAACTTCTTGTCGGAACTCGAGAGGTCAGTGTCAACAGGCGGGATAGTCTCGTGACGGTCACCCAGCGACCGAAAGACCAACACCGCACTAGGATACCAATACGAAACGTTGCACGAGGGGAAAACGGAGAAAACGGGAAAATATGGCGGGATCAATTTGAGGGTGAGGAGGCTGAATTCCAGTGTTGATTGAGCCTGCAACAAGTGTGCCTGGCCTTATCACCGCCACCGCACCGTGCCCGAGAATTTGCCGCGGGGCGTCAGGCTCGACAACAGACCAACGAGCTACCAGCGCTGAGGCGAAGTTTGTTGAAGGGCAGTAACTAGACAACTCATAAATCTATTAATGATACAGTATGCACTGCATAAAACGCTGAGTAGCCCTGCAGGCGCAAAGATCAGAAGACCCAAGCAGGAAGTATGATCATTTGCGACTGACCCCGAAGCCGACGGAATCGGGGCATTTGTTTTGATGACTAAGAAAACGGGCCCGTCAAAAAGAGCCGCAGCCTCACTACGATATCCATAACTACTTCAGGATTGCTTGAACCTGGAAATGGTTTAAACAGATATTAGAAAAATTGTATTTCTGGAAAATCAATACACGAAAGGCAGCTTCCAAAATATACACAGGATGAGCTTTTCTCTCAAAAACTAAGCACAGCTAGAAGTGAGCGCCATCGGAACGAAGCACCGACATGAGGCGACAATTATAGATAGAGGGTACCAAAATATCGCTTCTTTTGAGTAAAAAGACAATAGTAAGGAGATTCGTCATATGGATATCAACACAGATATGGAAATCCGATACGCTGCTAAACCAACATACATATCAAAAATAAATACCTGATGTGCGTATCATTGTGTAGTCGTGAGGTAGAGGCGAGGAGGGCTTTAGACTTATGTGTGACTCTTTTCACTGTGCGACTCATCCACAAGCTCGGCGGCACTTTCGTTGAACGACGGCTGTTCGGAATGCGGAGAATGGATTTTATCCTGGGTGCGATACTGGGCAACATAACCGACGCTGGATGGGCGCTCGGCTCGAGTTTGCGCGGTTCGGTCGTGGCCGGACGATGCGGATGCAGTAGTGGAAGCAAGCGAGTAGTTCCTATCCCGAGACGGTGAACTCGCTGCGCTGAATGGTAGTCGAGCTGCGCTAGAAGTTTGGGCGGGGCGAAGCGAAGAATCGTCGCGTGCCTCGTTTTCAAGCTCGTCTGGACCTCGCGAAGCTGGCCTCTTGCTCGACTTTGACGGCGTCTTTGGCCGCAATGGTGGAGTCTGGGTTCCACGGCGGGAGCCCATACGACTCGGGAGCTCAATGGTTCCGCCCGCATCTATGAGCGGCAAGTTAATAGCGGATTCTCGGTGGTTATCATCGCTATTGTGATCTGATTCGTGAGGGTTGTTCGCCTCCGGAGCGGAACGATCGCGGTTTGCATTATTCTGGTTGGCAGGATCGTCCGAGTACGGCTCATGGACGTCTTCTCTCTCGGGAATAATACCAGGCGGGGGAGCTCTGCTACTGCGAACCACTTCGAATCCTTTCCCTTTATCCTTCGTTTTCCCATTCAATAGATTGCGGAAGAACCCAGTGGCGGACGAGACAGGTCCTGTAGGATCTGCAGGTCCAGTCTTGAGCTTTCGAGTTCCCGTGTGCGACAGTGGAGGACCTCGGACTCGGTAATAGAAATCCACTTCTCGCACTGCGTAATCTTTGCGCTTGCGTGGCGGCTCATCATACTCCAGGTCATCCTTGGGCGCAGGAATATAAGCCGGAGTAGGAGTGCCTCGTCTAGATACTGAAGGACCTTCGGCGGCATCGTCATCCATGTCAGCAAAGCTGACATCTCGGTAGAGGGTAGAAGAGCCCCTTCTACCAGAATCGTCCGAGAAGGCCCGTTCACCCCGTTTACGAGGTCTCGGTGGCCGGTAATATGGGTCGTGTGGTTGCATCGCAAAGACAGGGCCGATTTTTGGAGAGTTGCTTCCCGCTGTGTGATATCCAGAGCCCGGAAAGCCTCCCGCTGTAGTGGGTGTATATAAGCCGGCGCTATTAGCACGACTGTGGGACCTTTCACCGGATTCATAAATCGCGCTGCCCTTGCTTTCATTTGCTGTCGCTCGGTTGAGCAGTAGGGCCGAGCTACCAGACAAGCTTCTAGGCCGAGACCCCTCAAATTGAGATGAAAGTCGGTCATCCGCCTGTGCTAAAATTGCGGCATCGGAAGCCATGCTTTGTCGTGTAACAACATCACGCCTCGGAAGACGCCGTGACAATTGGCGCATACCAAAGACCTGCGTACTCAGTTAGCTGTGTGACAAAAGATAACAAAGTCAATCTGGGTATCCACAAACCTTTACAAGGCCTCCACGGGTAACACCGGCCTCATTGCCTCCGGCACCTAGCAGACGGGCAATCACTTCAATCAAGGTCTGCAAAGCATTAAGGAAAAATCCAAAAACCAGAACTAGACCATGGAGCAAGAGAATAACATAGCCAATCCAGGACTTGGCGGTCTGCGATATGCCAAGGGACGGGACAAAGACAACGCTCAGGAGAATTGCCAGGAACCGGACAAAGGAGAAGCAAATATGGTGAAGGTTCATAGATGATGGAGAAGGGAATGGTCGGAATGCTATGATTGTTAAGACCGAAACAACTTCGCAAATCGCCAGAAGAACAATCTGGGCTATTCCTGACGCTTGAACTGCGCCAATCGCAATGCCGCGTGCAAATGATATGAAGATCGGGATCACGGCGTATGCCGCCGCATCGTCCGAGAAAGTGTTGTATAAAGGGCCGTACAAAAGCACGGTGGGTAGGTCATCGAAGAGGTAGGATCTCGGGCGGGTAGTAATTATGAACCGGACAGTCCAAATCGAAAAGCATATTAATATGAAAATGACCAACCCTGCTAGGCCCACGCAATAGGCGGGCGCCTCGCCGGCGATAATTAGTTGGTAAAAAGACAGCGATATCAGTGGCAAAAGAAAGAAATTATAGACAATTCGAATGACATTGCCGACAGTGAACGGCATATTTTTGGCGCGGAGATCCTCTTCGGGAATTCTGGCAAGCTCGCGGTAGAGCCAGCGGAAGGCGAAAGCGAATTGAATTAGGAATGTGATAATTCCCAAAATCGCAAGCAGCCAGACCATCATTGCAGGCCATACATCGCGGGGCCCATCCATACCGACAAGCTTCTCCATTCGGTCCAAGCCACGGGTACCGTTGACTGCGTAAATCCCGTCGACGACCGGGTTGTGTTCGGTTCCAAAGAAGCTCTGGTTGAACATGAGGGATGACCATGAAGCCTGGCTGACCACCGGCTGGTAGTATCCAGGAAAGTCCAGTGACAACGCCCCTGTTAGAACAATGAATTGTATGTATTGAAGGCAATCTCCGAAACCCGGGGTCACAAGTCGCAGAACGTCTTCATCGCGGCCGTAATTGCTGGTCCAACGAAATGGGTCTGTAGTACCCCATGGGCTGTATATGGCAGCGGATATCGTGGCCAATCCCACCAAGATCAGAACGGCGAGAGGCACAAAAGCGAGGGCGTTCTTTATACTGAAGCCTAGGTCCGGTGTAATATCGACGGATATACACCCGAGGTGATCAGCAGCCGCATCGCCAGATATGATTGTGAACGTTGTGTGCAATGTGGAGAAGTGGTAGGACGAGGCCATATCATGCTCAACCTTGAAGGCCCGTAGGGTAGAGAGGTCAGATCTAGAATTACAAGGAGGCATGTCAGTAAGATTATCCAGACGGTAATAAAAATCATGCTTCGGTCTCGGAGAACTCACGCATTCCCATCGAACTGAGGCCCCAACGGACACTCCCCCTGGGTAACAGAACCACAAAATCTCGTGGGCTCGGAATAAGGAATGAAGCTGGCGACTTGGATGGAGGTTTTCAGAGTCGAGTAGTTGTTATTGGCGACGTCCAGGTCAATAATCTTGGTTTCTGAGCTATTACCGGGGGCAGTACCAGATACGTTCCCGTAAACAATGATATCCAACGGATACAGAGAGTTTGTCATGTTCAGTGTAGCCGACACATTGAGTGGAATGAATTGCAATTGCTCCGAATCGATGATAGCCATATCCAAACAGTTCTCAAATTCCAGCAAGACAGCGTAGGTTGACGACGATAGGAATGCCAGTAATACCATTAAAGCCCATTCTATACGGACTCCGGCGGAGGTGCATCTCCGGGGGCGCCATCGAAAAGTATCTCGCCATTTTCGATGTTGTTGACCAGGTCGCTTTGATCGGGGCGGCTGAGAAACAGGCGGAGGAGACCAGGGTTCGTCATGCCATCTCGCATCGCGATCTAACGCCATCACGACCTTTCTGTATATACGGGATGACCCCCTCGGGGAGGCCAGCCCCGTGTCGAAAATTCAATCCACGTTGTGCTTGCAAAATCCAGTGATCCGTGTTGCGGTGGTTGCCTGATAAGCTCGTATCCGCGGACCCCTTCGGGCGATGGTGAAGGGGAAATCGAACAGCTGGGAAAGAAATTGAAGCCGCCTCCGCAGGTGAAAGAATCGTCCAACGGCTCCAAGTACCAACGCCGATACTAAAAAGGTGGTGCGTCCACCGATTCTCCAGGACTGACAGGGCAGGGGAGGCGCAGTTCTGGTAAACGGTGGGGAGGCAGAGGGCTGATCGGCGAAAGGATCGTAAACAGTGACAGGGAATCGCGGAATCAGGCCTGAGTCAGGTCACAGGTGGACGCGCTGGAGTTGCGGGCCTGAGAACCATTATTCGTCAAGAGAAAGGGAAGAAAAAAACTTGGTGAAGAGGATGGAATGCGAAAAGCCGAAAACTGGACGGAGGCTGCTGCGCCAACATGTTTGCTCACTTTGCTGCTGTTGACTGGGCGGTGATCTTCTAAACTTGGAAACACTAGTCCAGCCAACTTTTGTCAATGTCCACCGTCCACTTCACCTAATTTTGTATGAGCCTCCTCCGGGGCAGCACGACTGGCTGAAATCCACCTGGTGTCTCAGACTTTGAGTTGGCTGTTTTTCTTACTCCAGCCACTCTGTATTGTGCTGCTGATCCTTCCTTTCGGCAGTTCGTCTCCTCATTTATCAAGCATGGCACCTGTTATTCAGGAGCCACCAGGGATCCGCCGTCTCGGAATCGATAGCTGAAGCTGGTGGTATTATCTACCATGTTTCGCCAGCCGAGCAGGCCCAACAGCGCGTCGAATATCATCAGCGAGCACTGGCACTGAGCTGTCACCATACCCCGCGTATTACGATGCGAATATTTGTCAACCCGACGTGGAGGTTACTCAAACCCGTGTTGAACTTGAGGGCCGGTCGACCATACGCTGTCAGAAAAATAGGCTGGGCTTTACGGATCAATCGGACTCGGTGGTCCATGAAGTGAGGGTTTTCTGGATGGGGACCTGATAATTCGATCACATAAAGGGATCTCCCTTGTTTCAAAGGCGTGGATCATTTCTCACCCGGGGGAAATTTTCGAGCCCAAGCATGGACCAGTACTTCTCAAGTAGGAAATCAGCTTGTGGATGGAGGATCACTCGAGCAGCTCAGCCACGTAGACTGGGGGTCTGGTAAGTTGATTAAACGGAGCATATTACTAGTCTGCTATATAAGTAAAACATGCGCTCGATACCAATTCCAGTCCTGATATCGAAGTTGAGATATTAGCCTTCGCGGCGTCGGGTATACGTATCGCAAACAACAAATGGTCATGTTTCCGTGGTATAAGTATTATCACTTTAAATATCTTTGCTTTCCTGTCTAAGAAAACATTTCGGGGCATACAAACTGCTCGTCACAAAACACCCTTTCCATCATCTACTCCAAATATGGTTGATACTCGCGAAAATGGTTGTGCTATTTATAACCGCTATATAATGGGCGCGTCCACGATATATATCCACCCAACCACTATCTGCAAAGTACAAACCCCTCACTTGAATCTGGAATGCTCAATACAAGGTCAAGAAACTAAAGGAATGTCACATCATTTATTTTTGCTTGGAGTTGGACATCGCGAATCGAAACAATTGAAAATGGGAGCGATATTACTGCATCGGACCCCCAGTGTATCAGTATTGGAGCATAAAATAACACACGCTCGAGTGATGGATTAATTCACTTGTGCATATTTCAAAACACACAATGCCCGAGTTTGTCGCACACCTATAAAAGCGTCGACTAAAGAGTAAACAGCCGCTGCTCATGCATAACTCTCCAGCTGGACGCCAGAGTGTAACCGGGATCGATGGATTAGGCAAGCCGAAGCCCCTCGCTTCCTCTATGCCATCCAATGATTCAACCTCTCATTCTTTGCTTTCAGGTGTCACAGCGCTGCTGTCTGTGCTTATGGCTACACTTGGCTTTATCTCATCCCCATTGCTAATTGCCGAAGCACTTGTCATGGCAAGACTATCATTGCCATTATGAACGATAAGCATACCTTAACCTTTTTCTCGTAAATCGCCAAGATCGTCAATCAACGGAGTCTCGAACAAGGAGTGACTTTCCATACCGAACTACGAGGCTGGCTCTTGCGATGATCAGGTACTAGAATGCCTGATGCCCTACCTGGATCCCTCCTACTCACTTTGGAGCCACGGCTTTAGACCGGGACGCCTAAAGACCCGGACTCATGAAGCAGATCCGTCTTTGTCTCTGATACGCCACTCTGTTTCTCTCAGTGCACGACGCCCGTTTGGGTCTTCCTACGCTTTTGTCCTAGCTGCCCCCTCATCGTGGGCCGTGGCTGAACCCCCTCCGTCATAGGGCGAGTTGTGGCGCATCCACGTTCTTGAGCAGGTCCTGGTGTCTTGGATTCATCTGCACAGCCTTCAGCCCTTCGCTGGCACCCCCCTGAACCTGGTCGAAAAAGGGAGGAGAAATGGTTCGGCTCTCGCCAATCCCACATGAGCCAAGGCTTGATGGGCGTGAGAAAGGCCCACTGCACAGGAGCTCGTGCTCAAACAGAGACGGGCTTGTTTGAGACGGAGCACCGACCAGTTTCAGTTTCAGGATGACGGCAGGGCTTGACCTTTGCACGTCTACCAATGGATCGCACAGACAGCGCGCGCCAGTGGGGGTGGTTCCTCCTGTTGGTTATTGGACCAGAACAAAGCTCATCTGTTCCCAAGATAACACTGATTTGGCGCTAACACTGCACAGGGGCTTCATTTCTTTTGTTGATTTCGTCGGTCTCACGAGCCCAAGCCGGTTTCAGTTTTGCAGCCATCAAGTTCAATGGGGTTTCTCCGCCGTTGTCTGAGGCAGTTTCTTCAAACGTAGGCCGCAATGATATGTGCAGTCACTATCAAAACCAGACCATTGAAATGCGAGTAGGACGGAGAGCTAATCGCCGTTTCGGCCGTTGGCGAAACTGCAGTGCAGCAGTCGAAACCGTTTAGCGCTTCCCGGCAGCCACCCGAGGCTTCAATTCCATAGTTTTAGCGTCCACGTCCAGGGAAATGAAGACCCCAATGTGAAATTGCATCAATTATCGCGAAGCACAGCCGATAAGCGACCCAGTTCCGCTCAATTATATTTAAGTTTAAGAAAATCACAAAGTCCGTGAGGGTCGAAATTGACGGATGGTGCTGTGCACGTGACGGGCAACAGACTGGAGTCGAGACGCGCGTTTGAGACGATTAAGGCGACGACAAAGGGTCACGGGCAGAATCAAGCCATTGCGATCGTGGAAAGGAGCCACGACTGTTGCCAGTCAGGAACGGCAGAGGCAGAGAGGTCAGTGGCGCTGAGGAATTCCTGGGCGGCACCGCGGTCGGGGGAGGGCTTCGTGGCTTCGTAAGTTCGTAGGCTTCAGCACGGGCTTGCTTGCCGTCCCCGTTATCCATTCCACTCTGCCCACCTTTCCTGGGGATCTTCCCATCTTCCTTGACTCTCGTCGCCCTCATTCCTTCATCCTCTCTTTTTCTGTTTCTTTTATTTCGGGCACCTGCTGTTTATCGCCCGGGCACAGCTGCTGGCTCAGCTCAGGCACTTTTCTTTATTGTGCGCTTTTTGTCCAGCCAACCTAGTACTATCGGGCATCCCCACTGCCAACACCAACTCGGGTCGACTGTCCCTCGTGAATCTGGGGTGTCTTGTTTATCTCGAACTACTGCTTAGCCTCTTTCCAGGTACTTCCCTCAAACCCCTCTTCGCCCCTTGACGTTGTGCAAATGCCCCGACTCGCAAACTTCCCGTCTGCGTCCTTGTTCCTGAATGGTCATTGAATAATTGGTCGCGGTAGATCGCTCGTCCCCGACTCCACAGCAGACAGCGCAAGCAATCACGCTTGGTGGCAGGAGCACAATTCACTTCTTCCGAGAAGTTAAGAACAGTCGTCGGCCCCGGTGCTTCACTTTAGCTAGTCCTGCCCCCCCTTCCCTCTCCCTCCTCGTCGAAGCCACCCTCCCGCCCCGCCCAGATAACGCTAGGGGTCGATATCTCGATAGGTACCTTTCCCTGCCGCCCTTCCCACCCCTCCTCCTGTTGGTCGGCATCGGTTACGTTACACTACCTCGATCGTCAATCGTCATCCGCAAATCTCTCGTCCTTGACCCTGATTTTGTCATAGCTTCGACCGAAATTGAAGTGTCTCGTCTGGGGCGTTGATAGGCTTCCGCGTGTTGCTGCGCGGGGACGTTCACAAGAGGGACAAGTACTCTCCCCGAGCCTTGCTGCCTTATCTCGTCTGGCATTTCTGCGATGCGCCATAGTAGCTTCGACAATATTCGCGAAATACATTTACACTTCTTCTAATACCTATCACCATGTCTGCCAACGATCCTTTCTCATTTGTGGATGCCGAACCCAAGCCAGCGGCCAAGAAACCCCACTGGAGAGATAAATTGTTTTCAAGAGACAAACCTAAGAACAATGCGGACCAGCAGGTTGAGGCATTTTTGGCACCTGTTCGTTCCAAGTCTGTATCTCACGGTGGCTACACGGGGTCCCATACCCAGAGGGAGATCCCCGCCCCCCCTCGCCTGGATGTTTCTCATCGATGGAAGTCCTCGCGGGACGCTCAAAATGCATCTCCCATCTCAACCCCATCGCCGTCTACTGATGCTTATCCAATCCCGACCATCCCAAGCGCACCGCCGCCTAAGATTCGGAAAAACAAGGGGCTGAAGGTTAAGTTCGCCAATGGGGCTCCCGAATGTATCGGAGAGGGCGGGGACGAGTCTGAGATACCAACCATTGAGATTTCATTTAATCGGACTCGTAGCCATAGTCAGACTTCGAGTCGACTGAATGATGCCGATAACGCGCAGGCTGGAAGCCCTCATCTTCGACTAGACACTTCTTTTAACGATAGCCTAAAGCCAGGTGATGGCGGCAGTCCGCAAAACCGACCACCACTGCTTGTTAAGAACACGCAAGATGCAGATTTCTTGATGGCATTAAATCTCGGCGATACTGGTTCTCGCTTGTCCTTCAGGGCTTCTCCCGGGGCGGATTCTGTCGCTCAGCGTATTCGTGCGAAGATGGAAGTTGAAGAGGGTCGTGCATTACAACAGAAATACGAAGAACCCACCTCACCACAAAATGAGAAATCTCCAGAGAGCCCTAGTTCATTATACGAGACGCCGCCGATATCTGAAACAGAGGCTGCAGCTCCGCCAAGTCCCGCGCGTACGCCCCCAAGGCCTCCTCCAAGTCCGCCAAACGCCCCAAGCCCTCCTCCGATGAATCGCTCTGCGGACCCTGATGATCTCATGCTTCCTCCTGGCCTGGCGCCTGGTGGTAATACAAAGAGCCTATCACCCCCAAAACCTCAACCCTCAATACCTCAACTGGCACCAAATGACGTTGCTAGCGATGAGCTTCGCCCGTCAAGTCGGGATAGCCGTACTACATCTACAAGCCCACAACCACCGAAATATTCACTGCGGTCAGTTGCGAGCCAATTTGGCGAGGTAGCTTATGTCGAATTCAAACAGTATGTGGCAGGGTATGAACAGGAGATACAACTTGCCGCAGAGGACGTCAAGCCTCTGATGGAGACGTCACTCACTGAGTGGGTGAGGGCGGGGGTATGGTGGTTCATGCGCGGAAAGAAAAGGCTGGAAGCATACGCACGCTCGCGTGGCTCTAACTCAAGGCCGGGCTCCCGCCCGTCTCCGGAGATGGCACAGCAGGCTGTGATCGATCTCTTCAAAGCGCTGTGGATCAGCGAGAACATTGTTCCTCAGCATCAGGAAGTAACCCGATATGGCGCAATGGGAACTGATGCAATTCTGGCCGTGGCCAGCACAACGGGTGATAGGCAGCTGTCGGACCTTCTAGGGATGCATCAATCCGTGTTGAGTCACCTGCGCTCGTTGACCGTATCGATCAAACGAAACAATATCCTCGCTGCTATACCCCCTGGAACCGAATCCGATATAAGCGTATGGGTGAGATATCCCTTTTTCGCACCCGATGTGTCCGCAGTCCTTTCAGGGGCAACCTCAAGATCAATGTTGCTGGACAACTCTGGAAAAGCGCCGACCTTTGTACATATGATGCCTTTAGGCGACAATAGCCGCTACTTTAGCTTTGGGAGTATGTTTGTTGAAGTATCTGTGAGCTCAAGTGAAGACGACAGTCAACAGTTCTCCATGCCGTGCGCGTTGTCTATAATCCGTGACCGCGCGGATTGGTATGTTTTTGCGGCAATCACTAGCCAAAGTGACCTGGTCAATGTGATGATTCAGTCCGACAAAAAGAAAGGACCGACGTGGGATGATGTTGATTGGCAGATTCGGACACACTCTATGAGAGTCAAACTACCGCGGAATTTCGAATTAGACGTCATGTTTAAGGAGGATGATTTCAAAATGCTCTGGAACATCGTCAATTACACGCGGAAAACGGAGGCCAGTCTACAGCCAGAAGCTGGCGAATCGGTGATATTTGAATGCACGTTGAAGTTGTTCCAGTACATGGACCCAGGGACGCCGAAGGCTTTCCCGCCGGAATCTATTGAGCGGTGCCGTGTCCGGCTATTCGAGCGTTCAGTAGTTGTGACCGAAGGCACCGGCACTCGAAACGCCCATCGTGGTTTCCGAATAACGGTGTTGACATCACCCAAAGTGAAAACTCTGAGCAGTGTACGCCATATCCTGGGATACGGAGCGCCGGTGCTCTTTGGTCTGCTACGGGGTGAAGATGGAGCTCCGGCTCTAGTCCTCAATGTCAAGGAAGACGGCCGCAGCCGGTCTATGTTGATGACTTTCCAGGAAGTTCGCGAACGGACCACGCTTCACTCATTGCTTTTGGCCATGTTGCCGAAGCAAAGGGAGCTCAAGGTCGCGGACGTCCCGATTCGTGCATATACCATCGAACAGCCGTCCGACAAGGCGACCGGCCAGCCACCGCAACAGCACCTGCAATTTCCTGCAGGAACGGTGTGCGTTATCGATCAGGAGCTTGACTACGTTGATCATGGATATGGCCCAACAGTCCTTTCTGAGCACCTGCGGGCATTCGTTGCGTCGGACTGGGGGTCTGTAACGGATCGGATTAATCTTGGTAAGACATGGATAACTCTCTATATGCCTATGATATGTCTGCTAATAAGTCATAGGACCCGGCGAACTGAAATTGGGCTTGGATGTTAACAACCGGACGGGCCTTAGTCTGTATAGACCTGCTCAACAAGACTTGACCGTTTCAGCCGCAGAGAACCTCATTCCGCCGGACATGCAAGATCGATTGACGGACTTTCTCCAGTTATCCATGGCAAAACCAATGGTTCGGCGGTTTGATTTCATGACGCTCAAGGGTATGTTGTCCCATTCATTCGACTTTCCCGATGCTGATTTGCTTTAGGTCTACATGAATTCCAGCAAGCCATTACAGGGTTCACAGTGCTCTTCGATAGGTCCGTATATTATAACCTTTCAATATTTTGGCGCTTAGTCTAATGGTGCTACAGTATTGCTTCCTCATTTATGATATCCCGTCGCCGGATGGTGGTCCCCATCACTAAGAAATGGGAGTCAAGTATGGCTAGGATTCAGATTGTGCGTCATGATAAGGTGGTCCAGCTGGTGGCGTTCCTGAACGACTTCAGTCATGGAAGGTGCTTGAACTTTGTTCTGAAGGGTACCGACACCCTGGAGGGCTTCAACCGGTCCGGGAAGTACGGTGTTCGCATTGTTGACGCCAAATTTGCGCTTCCAAAGACCGATGATGATGCTTCATCTGATTTTGTCTGTCTTGACATGCCAGACTATCCTAGTGAGCACGATGATATTACTATCGCCTTCGACACCGAGGCTGGTGAGTTTGACTCTTGAAAGATGAATTGACTAGAAACTGACGGATGCAGACCGATTCAACTTCCAATCGGCGGCGCCCGGGTCGGTCCGTGAACCCTCGAGAATGGGTTCCCTGCGGCGGTAGATTAGCTGTAGGATATTTCAAATTCAACGGTTGCTCCGAGGGTTGTTCTGGTATCTCCAACTCGTCACGCAAGCTCCACCTGTCCCGCTCAAATCACGTGTATCCCCCCTCCTCATTTATGAACTACCGCCCTCTACTCTATCACCTGCTCTTCTCTCCAACCGCCGCAATGCTACCACACGATGAAATTGGCGCCTCGACGCGCTCTCTACATGCCGACGATACTCTTAACGTGGTTACCGATGTCGCACCCCCGATCCATGTCGCGACCACCTTTCGTTACTCCGATGACCCAGACAAGTTGATCCCGTTAGCCGACCTCAGTGGAGTGAGTATCCTTATTCGATGTTGGCCGGATAAGACTCTGACTTTTGGGGCCAAATAGTATGACGAACCGGATAAAACATCCCACGTGTACTCCCGCCTATCAGCTCCCAACCCCACTCGATTCGAAGCCATTCTCTCATCCCTCCTCGGCGGCGAAGCTATCAGTTACTCGTCCGGCCTGTCGGCCTTCCATGCGGCCCTTGTCCTGCTTAATCCTCGTCGGATTTCGATCGGTAACGGATATCACGGATGCCATGGTGTGATCGACATGTTCAGCCGCCTGACTGGCATGCAGAAGCTGGATTTGAATTGCCCGGCTGAGCAGTTAGAGGCTGGAGATGTCATACACTTGGAAACTCCGGTCAACCCCGAAGGTACCTCCTTCAATATTGAGGAGTTTGCGAAGAAGGCACACTCGCGAGGAGCCTATCTTATAATCGACGGGACCTTTGCGCCGCCCCCTCTCCAAGATCCGTTCCAATGGGGCGCTGACATAGTGATGCATTCTGGGTCCAAGTATTTCGGTGGACACAGCGACGTTCTCTGTGGAGTCCTTGCTACAAGAAACAAAGAATGGTCACGTCGGTTGTTCCAAGACCGACTATTCCTGGGAAGCGTGATGGGCAACATGGAGAGCTGGCTGGGTGTCCGGAGCTTGCGAACTCTGGAGGTCCGGGTCCAAAGACTGAGCCAAAACGCAACCAGCCTAGTATCGTGGCTCCACAACGCACTGCAGGCGCAGAACCCCAGTTCTGGAAGCGACGAGGAAGTGACACAGAAAGCCCTCAAGGAGGTCTTCCACTCCAGTCTGCAAAAGGCGGACGAGCCATGGCTGCTAAAGCAGATGCCAAATGGCTTCGGGCCAGTTTTCTCGATCACAATGAAGGAAGAAGATTACGCACGCAAATTGCCAAGCAAACTCGACTTGTTCCAGCACGCGACTAGCCTTGGAGGCGTCGAGTCGTTGATCGAATGGCGCACGATGACTGACAAGTCGGTGGACCGCCGGCTCCTGCGTGTCAGCGTTGGGCTGGAGAACTGGGAGGATCTTCGTCGGGATTTGGTGAATGCGTTCCGAGCCCTGGCACAGAAATAGACTTTGAATGTAACAGATAGCTACGATGTCTCTGAAATGATGGTTATACGCACTTTAATTATGCACAGTAAATGGTGGCACTTGTAGATGCTGTACGTACTGTAGGAACCTTCAGATAAGATCCCCACACCCATCTCCATCCCCACTTCAACCTTCCTCCTCAACCTCGACCGCGTCAATCCCCTCTCCTCTAAATTCTTCCCTATACCTACCTCTCCCTCGTTTTCCATCAGGAAAGGGACACTAAAGTAGAGGAAAAGAATGTCCTTCCAAATCCACTACTTCTCCTCCGCCTCCACCTACACAGGCAAAAACACCGAGCGCCTGCCCGCCCCGCTGCCACTGGCCGCCCTCTTCGATACCCTGGAAGCACGATACCCAGGGATGAAGGAGAAGGTCCTGAGCAGCTGTAGTGTTAGTTTGGGGGATGAGTATGTTGATGCTGATGTGAACCTCGATGGTGGTGATGCTGGGGTGGTGATTGGGGCTGGCGATGAGGTTGCGATTATTCCGCCTGTTAGCTCGGGGTAATTGACGATCGATGCTTTCGATATGGAGCGACTCCGGAATATGATGATCTAGTTGGCTTGGCTGTGAATGAATATGGCGAAGGTCTGCTTTGGGCGGGACAGAGAGAAGGGCATCCTGGCATGGTGAATCGTGAAAGTCCTTTTTGGGATCAACGAGGGCTAATTTTGGCTAGATTATGAGTTTACTGGTATATATTTATGTGCTATAACCTGCTATATTTACCTGGTTTACGAGGGTTTATTTATACTCAGCTAGGACGTTTGATGTTATATTTACTGCTCCTAGTCTGGGGATCGACACAACGACAGAGAATTGCCCCAGAGACAGCCTGGAATAGGCACTCCAGCGCTTGAATTGAACGATATGAACCACTTGTTTCTGCACCGTATAAAAGAGGAAACAGATAGCTGGAACTGACTCAGCTCGAGCTCAAGCGCCGTACCTTTGCTTTTATGCCTAGACGTTATAGACCCAACCGGCTCCCCGTAGAATCATAGCATAGCGCAGCTATAAACAGACACTCAATCTGCAGAGAATGATTCGCAGAGAAGTGAAGAGCAGGGAGTAATACGCGCCAGACCCTGCGTCAGAGTCCGGAGACGCGCTGAAGGGCGTTGGATGAGAGCGCTCGTCGCTAAGCGCTGCGGCGGGGACTGGACGCCAGCGTTTCCAATATGCACCGTACTTTTGTCTCCCCAGGAACCTTAACCTGGTTCTTGATGCTATCCATAGTATCTCGCTCTCGGATCCACTCGAGCTACCCAGCTTCCAGCTCCAGGGAGCCGGACGAGGCTCGACCTAGCCTCATCTTGGCTGTCTCAATGCAATCCAGGCGCTTGATGGATCGGCGTTGCAGGATGATTCATGCAATGGAGGTCTTTATTTGGATCTAGAGACACAGTCTAGACTTCAACTTGGAGCTGGTTATTTTGGGGGTCTAGACTCTGGCTGAGTATAAAGTCGGGCATTGTCTTCTGCTCAAAGAATCCGTTTCATCATCTCAATCACCACCAACAGTCTTTCGTATAGCATAGCGAGGTTTCACTCCTTCACTTCTCTTTTCTTTATCTTCTTATTTTTGACTCTGTGACACGCCGCTCCTTTGTGCTACGACTCAACTTGACGACGATCCTTCAACTCCTCTTTCTATCCCCCAGAGCTGCTATATAGACCATCCTCTGCTGGCAGTTGGACTCGCATTATCCACACGACCACTACCACGACCACTGTCAGAGACGCCCTTCCTTGCCATTCATATCAATTTATTTTATTTATCATTTCAGCCAAAATGCCTCGCTACGGCGCCCTAGGGGCAACCTTCCTCATCGCCCGTGCCATCCAGGCATGCTCGCTCATCGCCATCATCGGCCTCACAGCGAACTTCATCGCCGAGATTGTTCGCTACGACGCAAAGCCTCCTGACATCTTCATCGGTACTATCACAGTCGTAAGTCCCCGGTTCCAAAATAACTCATAGATGAAAATGCTAACAAAGGATTGCAGACCTGCATCTCCTGCATCTACACAATCATAACCTCAATCCTCTTCATCGACGACATTCTCCCCTTCCTCGCCGCCGGAATCCTAGACTTCCTCCTGCTCATTGCCGTGATTGTTGTCGCAGTCGTAATCGGGAAACCGCTCTCGTACCTCGAGTGTGGCGAGATTGGCGACATCCTCAAGGGCAAGTTTGCAAGAGACGACGGAAGCTCGGCGTATACCTTTGCGACGCACCTTAGTTCCTATCTTGACCACCTCAGCGGCGCAGTGGATTACAAGAGCTGGATTGGAATGTCGAAGGGGGTGTGTGTTGAGGCGAAGAGTATTTGGGGTTTGAGTATTGCGATGTGGTATGTTCCCATTTCTTTCTTGTATTTTACTGAGGATAGGGCTAACTTCGTGATAGTATCATGTTCTTCTTCACGACCATCTGCTGTGGTTGTCTCTGGAGACAGAAGAAGGTGGCTGTGAATGCGAATCTGGGGAAGGAGATTGAGTGAGCTGTCTGAGCTCTTCTGCTTTTTCTCCTTCCTCATTTGCGGTGCTTCTTCCATATATGATTTGAGGCCCTGCATGATTAGGACGGATGGCGATGACTGCTACTGTTCCTGATACGGACGAATGGAGGATGTTAATTGCAACCGAGAATGGTAATACGGGGGTCTATTTGTTTCTTCTTCGCTTTTTTCATTGCTCCTTTCTTGCTTTCTTGCCTTTCCTGCTTTGCTTTCTTTGTCCTAATATTTGATTTTGTTTATGTTATAGGGTAATAGGATATGACAGTATGATAACACATAGTATAAAATATATGATTACACTCCGAGAGTGTGAACATCTCCGATTCCCTTGATTATATAGTGCTATATTATGAGAGCTCGCCTGCGCCTATAATAGCGGAGACGGGCTATATATTACTAACTAAATTAGTAGTCTATCCAAGTCTAAACCCACCACTCGTCCGTGTCTGGAAGAACTTCTCCGGGTCATATGCCTTCCTCGCTTTAAGCGCCAGCTCCCTGGACTGAGGGTCGATGCGGCCCCAGTAGTCCTGCGAGCGGTAGGCATCGTTCATAAACAGCGGACGATAGACGTCAGGCAGCTTGCCCTGCTCTATTAAATCGGAAATGGCGATGTTCATTTCGCTGTAAAGGTTCTTGGTCGCAGCGTCGATCCTGTTGTCGCTTGCGGAGACGGCGTAGGAGAAGTCGAATTCGAAGATTAGGTAGTCTTGTCCTGGGGGGAAATTGAGTAGGTCCTATTATGGAGCAAGTGGTTAATGAGGGTTTGGGTAGGTACCAAGGGGGTGTGGCTTCGGGTATACATACCCCTCCTTGGGCTTTGGCCTTCTCGGTGATGGTGCGAGACATCGGTTGCAGGGCCATTGAGGCGATGACGTTCGGGACGTCGATAACCGTATTGCTGATGTTATACCAGGTGTCGTACAGGGTTTGCATAACCTCCGCTCCTACATCTGCGGCCGGTAGCGGGGTTGTCTCGGTGGTGATTACATATCGTTGGCCCCTGAGCAGTTAGTTTCAGTGTGTTCAAGTTGGTATTCAAGATACATACTTCAAGACAAAGAGGTTGTTGTTTTTGAGCTGTTCCTGTTAGCCAAGTCTACAAAGAGGGCTTGAGAGGACGCACCAGGTCGTTGAATGAATCCCATGTTTTTGTGGTGTCGAGAGGATTCAGGGCTGTGAAGTTATCGAAGACGCCCTTGGGTGGCTCAGGGCCATCGTAGAACAGGAACATGATCCAGGTGTCGATTAGGGCAGCGTGGTCGGCTGTCACGATAACGGCCGCCTTGTCGTCAGGGTAATATTCAGTGAAGTCGCGGACGGCTTGCAGAACATCGGGTGTCTGGTCAGCAGTGAAGACGTAGTTTCCACCCCAGACCTATTAGATGTCAGCAGTTACTAGACCGACAGGGTGCGAGAGGCGGACCTTTGAAATCGGGTGCGTTTTGAGTTTGTAGGAAGTGACGATGCCAAAGTTGTTGCCACCTCCCTTGAGAGCGGCGAAGAGATCTGTCTTGTTAGAGCCGACCATAATCAGGGCAAAAACCGCTCACCAGTGTGCTCCTTCTCGTTGGCGTCCACAACGGTACCGTTCGCCAAAACGACCTCAAAGTTGACGACATTGTTCGCCGCCCACCCATACTGGGAGCTTAGGAAGCTCAAACCAGCTGCTCATGTCAGCCATTGCCACCTCCACGAGCAATTAACGTACCTCCAAGCATGTAGCCGCCGACACCTACTTCACCCATTCGGCCACCTACCACTGCACGACCACTATTGACATCATCCAGTCCCTGTTGCGCATCCTGCCAATCCAGCCCAGGGCCAATGAGAGCGGTTTGATCATCCGGGTTGTAGACAACCTGATCAATATTCTTAGTCGATATAAGCAGGCCATCCTGGATACTGGCAAAGCCATTGTTGGGCATGTGGCCGCCCGACTTGACCGCAAAGAGGCCATCGGTGTTGTGCAACTCCTTGACAGCTGCCGACACCTCAAGGCTGCTTGACGGGTATGCGATACATGTTGGACGGAGGTCACCACAAGCAACTGACCAGTAGTTGTTCAGTTCGGAGCCATATTGGATTGCGAGCGGACGCTCGATCTCTATCCCTTGTGCCTCGAGCGTCGAGCAAATATCTGCAGTAACCAGCGGGGTAACGGCCAGGGCCACTGCAGCGCTAGCACGCCAGCTGAAATGTCGGGCCATCGTGATCCAAGTAATATTTCGCAACGATGAAGCCGTCACTTGTTTAATTGACTAGTGACCAGGATATAGTCCAGGGCACTCGCTGCCTCATATACACCGTACATCTACCATGGGTTGAGTGGAGATCAAGGGGACCAAGAAGCGGCCTTTGACCGAACCACGCCACATGGTCCGTACAAAGGCGAGTGTCATTTGCAGGAATCATTTTCGCAGTGCACACCGAATCCAGACTACGCGAAGCGAGTTCCGCAGGATGGCCGTTGTTGGAAAGGAGCGAGAACGCGGAGGTGGAGATTGAACTAAAAAAAAGTGGCCGATTGGGTAAAAAAGGCGACTCACGAGTCACGAAGCTCGCAAACTCGCAGTGGTGTCAATAAGGCGAGTCATCGACGTGATCGACGTTCGGTTAGAGGGTTGGTGGAGTTGGTGGGGGCTCTCTCGGGGGATACCGACCAAATTCACGGTGCAGTGTACATATTGGTCCTGGTAAGAGTTGGAACCCTTTTGCCCAGAATTAGAAACCGAAACCTTTGTGGCTACCCAGTCGACTGCGCTTCGCGGATAAGTAAGACGCCAATTTATGCCGAAGGATTGATGGCCTCAGGCGATGGATTATGGATGATGGAAACATGGGCTCTGCCGAGCATGTGGAAAGCCGCCAATTTAGCTTGGTGATCGACAGGTCCTCATTCTGCTTCTCTGTGCTTGATATGTAACTTGTTTCATCGTCCGCATGCGCTGTTAAGCCGGATGTGACATGTTTGACCTTGTCAAGGAAGCCCAATATAAACACGTTTCTGACGAGATGTCGAGGCTATAACTTCATTTGTAGGCTTTCAGTACACTCATCTTGAACTGGTTCCGGCCAATGAGTTTGGTTTAAGCATTTTGACCGCAAAGGGCGGCTACATATACCAAGGATGGCGGACTACTGTTCTCCCCCCCCCCTGTCTAAGCGATGTCGAACCACTGGGGCTTGGGAAGTATCAATTGGCGAATTGGATAGAGACATAGACGGGAGCAGGCCCATGCAATGCGGGGAATGAGCCTCCGCACCGGCTGCTTACCTCTATACAGGAACATTGACCGAAAATGGAAGCAGGTTATGGTGGTATCCTACCGAGTTGGAGCAATCAGGGTGCCAACCTCTGCTCTGACGTGCTGATGCTGACTCGACAGCCTTCATTTGGACGTGATTACTAGCTGTAGCTTGGGAATTTGTAGGTTGACTACGCCCTGGAAATGTTTCGGTGCAAGCCTGCGACCAGTAGCTGCTCCGCGGAGCTTTTTTTAGTAGTGACTTGACGGGAGAAACCTGTTTTTGCTTGAAAAAAGGGGTATTCCTGGACCATCGAGTTTAGAACCGACTCCGGGTGGATGACGATGGAGCCCGGAGGCGCGAAGCCCCTTTGGCGTTGGGCCCGTCCATCACATGTGGAGAACTGTGGCTGGACCTCAACCGAGGGACTCGGGCTGTAGAAGGTCGATCCATCCACTTCCCCCGTCTGCTCGCGGGATCGGGCTCCAGGAGCCCACAAAGTATGGGAAACTCATGGATGCCCGATATCGGTAGGATGGGAGGATGATGCTAGCAATACCCTCGATTGCTATACCATAGCTGGAGACAGTCAAGACAAGGGGGCCGGGATGGGAGCGAAACCGGGAGACTTGCAAGGTGAGTACGTATGTGCTGTGGTTCGGATTTCAGAAGATGGCCGTATTCCGAGAGAGACAAGATGACAAGAACCTTGCATGATTGCATCCCTGCCTTTCCAATGGGGTTCGATTGGCGGCTCCCAGAGGCCCAACCGCAAGGCCGCGAAAGGTTCAACCCCTGTCACGCGAGCCGAAATCTAAGACATCCGTGAAGAATCGAGAGCGATTGCGATCTAGCAGTACCCCGCATGTTACGGGAATTCAGCGGATGTCCTCTGTTGATCATGGCGATATGAATGGCTCTTAGCTCCTTATCCATGAGTGCCGAGTTCGGTTACGTTCTGAGGAATACTTGGCGACGGCCGCTAAGTTCTCGAATATCCGTTGTCTTGGCATAAGCCACAAAATTGTTGCACATCGCATGAAAGATATTATGATAATCTTGATAAGAACTCACGAGGAGGATGGTGGTGAGGAGAGCTTCAAATGCCAAGACTGTTTACTCTACGCACGTGATGTCATATGATTTTCAGACCGCTTTGGCGGTGAACCATTTACTGCCCGCTATATTGTCATTTTTTGATCGCTGGAGCGTCGCGACTTTGCCTCATAGCCTTCTCCGCTCACCTCTGCGAAAAAAGATTGCTCTCAGTCGTATGATGGATACTGCGTCATGCCGTTGATACTTTCCAGAGCCCGGGCTTCCGGTAGGGCGATCGATCTGGGCCGTGTTTCCAGGTTCGGCCGTCCGGTCTCCGCCGGCGCTCGTCCGCGTTCAACTCCATGGAACAAACCAGCACCGAGTTCGCCAGTGACAGCTCGGCGGCATACAAGTAATGATGCTGAGGTTCGTATCCAATTATGACAATTGTATCCCACTAACATTCCCCAGAGCGCACACGCAGACAGCAGCTCGCTTTCACAGCAATCCATCGCGGATATTCGACTGAAGAACGAGTTTGAGGAGAACAGGGATATCAGACTTTATTTACGAAAATGGCAGAATATTACTCCGAATGTCTTGGACCCCGTTCGTCACATCGAAATAGTAAACCCGTCGGGGCACCAGGCGCCATGGGTTGGAAATATGATCAACTTCGGCTCTCAAGAAACCGATGCGACAGAGGATATACTCCGGCAGACCGAGGAGGATATGTCCGAATTTCTTGACGTTGATGACGCGGGAGAGGGTATGCATGATTATCTGGAACCAGGCGACCTGGTAGCTTTCAAGACGTCAGTGCTCCCTATCTTATTACGCCGGGCATTGCTAATATAGCAGCATAGCCTTGATGAAGTGTTGAGATTTAATATATATGTCCGGTCCGTCGAAAAGCAACAACAATTCTACACGAGCAAGGGGAAATGGCGTATCGCAAATTCGAAAGATATCGACTTCGTGGTAAAAGGGTTTGCAACCGCGGCCGACGTCGCCCCATTGCTTCGGCATTTTCCAGATACCATCGCTGAGCTGCAGCCCGAGATGCAATCTGCGATCGAGGGTGGAGTACCACGGGAAGCGGGAGCTCATCTCCTCCAGATGGTTGGCAATTTTGCTTCACAGGTCCATGAACTGTACCTAGCGAATTCGACTCGCTTCGACAGCATTCACGACATAGTTGCTGACGACGAAAAGCAACTACAAATGTCCCTGGATGAGCTCTCTTGCAAGACGCTAGAAATTGAGCCCGACCAGTTAAATGATGTGATTCGTTACGCTGTTCACCAGGCAGCTCGCCAGTTCCCCTTCTTAATCGATAAGGACCGAAGTACCCTGTTCACCAACCAATATGTCATATATCCTCTTCCCTTCTCAACGGTACTAGAGAAGGTCATGGCTTGGTATCACGAGCACCAGCGCTTGCTCGTCTCTACATCTTCGGGCTCCGGAGATTCCACAGAATTGAGAAATAATCCAGTGCAAAGATTCGTCGTCAAAGCACAGCGATTGATCCGACAGAGCCGGAAATTCAGATCACCGACTACGGTGGGTAACGTAGGCCCGTCGTCACATCGCTTTCTTCCTGGACAGGACGACAACCCCGCATCGTATCGAGGAATGCTTACCGAAGCTTTCACCAGCAGTGATAAACTTATTCTCAGATTCCTGCAGCTTTGGTGCACTCCGCCAAGGAGAATGTCCGCCGCTGCTCTACGGTCCGCTGGTTCGCACATCCTACGTTCAACGGTCATGTATAGTGGGGTTGAGCTAAACGCGGGAACGGCCGCTTTGCTACTGCAGGAGCTCGGGGTGTTTACGCCGTGGGAGAACTTGAGCGTCTTGGATCAAGATTTGGGCCTTCCCGGACATGGGCCTCATTCTAATGTTTTGTGGAGCGAGGTTCAGCAAGAATGCGATAAGCTTGAGAAGCATGGGCTCCACGATAAGATGAAGAAAATGCGGAAAGACTGGGGCAAGCTGCCCGTGTATTGTGTTGACGCAGTCGATGCGGAGGAGATTGACGACGGTATCTCCCTCGAGCGGATTCCAGGGTCGGACGATACATTCTGGATCCGTGTCCATGTTGCTAACCCATCTGCATTTATCGATGCCAACGGCACGATCATGGAATATGCAGCATCTCGAATGCAAACGGTCTACGTTCCAGAAAGGACCTATCCCATGCTGCCTAAAAGTCTGACACAGAGTCACTTCAGTTTGGCCCCTGGCCGACCTTCCTTGACATTTAGCGCCAAGATGAACCTCAAGGGTGAGCTTTTGGACACAGAAGTAACCAACGGCATTGTCCGGAATGTCATTTATCTCACACACGACAAGCTCCGCAGTGTCTTTGGGGTTAAGCCATCAGAGTCAATGGCACCGTTAACTGTCGGTGGGCAGATTACGGACCAACCTGCGCGTACCGGCCTCCGTGATAAGCCATCTCCTGAAGACGAAGACACGTTCCACACTCTACGAAAAATAATGCTCGCATTCCGCGAACAGCGCCGGAAGAACGGCGCCATGGAATTGCCCCAATCAATGGAGACACGCGTTTCAGTCAGCGCTGGAAATGTACCCATGAAACCAAACGATGTCCTACTGGAAAATGCTGGCTACATGCTAGGCGACCCGATCATCCAACTACGCCCGCAAAAGAAAGACCCCCACGAAATTCTCGACATGACCAAACACGACCTTATCTCCACAATCATGAACCTCGCCTGCTGGGTCTCCGCCAAGTGGTGCGCAGAGCGCAACATCCCAACTGTATATGACGGAACCTACTACCACCCCGAATACACCCCCGTAACCAAGGACAACATCTCGGAATACGGCGGCCAGGGGTACCTCCAACTTGCCGCCCCTCGAGGTGTCTCATCATCCCACCCACTCCCCCACACCCCTCTCGGCCTCGACGCCTACGCCAAAACAACCAGCCCCCTACGCCGCTACACCGACCTCATGGCCCACTACCAGATCGAAGCCGCGCTCCGCTTCGAGCACCAGCACGGCCGTTCCATCGACGCAGAAACAGACAACTCAGCTCTCCCGTTCACCCGCGAGGCGGTAGAAGAGTACATCTCGCAGTCCCGCTGGAAACGCAACCGCATCCGCAGTGTCGACCAGGCCTCCAAACAGTTCTGGGCTTGCATGCTGCTCTTCCGCGCCTTTTACTTCGGCGAGTGCGAGCTGCCGAAGACCTTCGAGTGTATCGTGCACAGACCATTCAACCAGACGCTGCTGGCCGGGGCGCAGTTCGACAATGTGCACATGGGCCAGATTACCTCGCTGGGTGTGCGCTGCTCGATTACAGCGCCGCCTGAGATGGCTGATATCGATATTCTGAGTGTTGTGGAGGCGAGGATTACCGGTGTGAACCCGGCGCGTGCCATTGTTACGATGGAGGCGACGCGGGTCGTTCGGCCGTTTAGGCGCGTGGGAGAATGGGCGTGATTGAGCACTATGGCATCTGTACTATATATCAAGGGATGGAGTCCCGACCTCGCCAATACACTGTACATTAGAACAACCACTCAAGATAGAGAAATCTGTACACTACTTACAAGGTTATTTGAACACACCCAATCCTTCCCAGATACTAGACTCGACCAATGAACCGGGATATCATATCCATTTCCTGTGTTGGGAGTATCCAATGGTCGTACAGAACCGGTTTGAGTTTGTTATTTAGATCTATTTACCAAGTGTTGTATTATAGAGTTGCTCTTTCGGTTTCCTATGTTGGGCTATTGAATGTTTGCATACAGGAAAACAAAGACTGGTACCAAAAAAAAAAAAAAAAAAAAGAAAAGACAAGAAAAGGGGATAAAAAAAAAGGCATCAATACAATGCTAGAACAAGTTGGAGAAGTAGACCAGAGATAATACAATCCAGAACTCTCAGCTGAAAACTTGCCACTGTGCCTCTTTAGACATCGTCGACGTCCCCCAAACAGCAGCAACCCCAACTGCAACGAGGGCAACATCCCCCATATACTCCTTCCCGGAAGACACCTGCATAGCCAGCCCAATGGTGAAGAAGAACAGACTAATGGCCGCAGCGGCAACTCTGAAGCTCTGCCTCCCAAACAGTAAGACCAAGCTGATAAGAAAGTCAATGTATGGCGTAATAATGGCAACGGTCGAGCCATCGTCTGGTGCATGGTATATTTGAAAGGCGTACCACCATGGTGCAAACTTGCCGTGTGAAAAGCGGGAGAAGGCACCAAGGAAGAGAATGACGGAGAGAAGGCTGACTGAGATGTGTTTGATAAGGGAGGACATTTTGGGTTCACTCTTTGGAGGTGAGAGACGGATAGAAGTGGTTGTTTGTTGGAAGAGGCGTAAGGCTGATCTTATAAATGGCCGGAGTGGGGTTGCCCCGCTAAGGAGATCCTTCGTCTGTTTCTACATCCTATGGGATGCTGATATTATAACGAATCTGTCTATTCAGTTGTTTTGGCCGTGTTGATTTGCAGGCTGTCTGGATAGAAGCCCTAACTCAAGCCATTTATGTTTTTGGAGATATAGACCGAGGCTAACAGTAAGAGATTACATTCATAATAGGAAGGGACGACCGGCTGACCGAGTCCATCGCGGTTTCCTTAAGGGAACGTGGTGAGGTTTAGGAAGGTACGATTGTCGGTTCCTTCCAAAACAAGCTATCTACAAAATAGGAAGGACCATCGATACAAGCTTGGGCTGCTCTTTCCTGAAGTTGATTAAGGAAACTACAGTGAGATTAGTTACACATCCTTAATTCGCTATACATGGCGATGATATACCCTATCTATAAATGCAGCCATCGTTCGTCACTAAAGAGACTTGAGAATCTGCTTGACTTCCTCGTCAGCTGCCTCGAGAATATGCTCCGGCGCATACTGAGACTTCCATCCGATCTTGTTGCCATGCGCAGCTGTGAAATTGCACCTGCACCACATATTAGCACTGCATTACACTGGGGCAAGGGAAGAAACATACCCTCCCCCAAGCTGAATCTCAACAGTTCCATTCCCTAAATCAAGCCCACTGGCCATCTTCTCCAACCCCGATTCATCCGCAAGTTCGACCTCAGCAGTCTCGATGACACCGCGCTTCGCTAACGCCCTTGCAAATGCCTGGTAGATATCATCCCATGCTACACTCCCCGATGCAGCAAGGAAGAACCCCTCTTTACCATGCCCAACGTCCTTACCCTGCAGGATCTGCCGCAGGATTTGCAGGTAGAGCTCGGTGTTATCGTGAATATGGCAGACAGGCCACACCGGCCGGTCCGAGTCAACGCTGTAAACGCGGCCCGCGGCCTTTGCGGCACGCACAATCGCCACGTCTTGGATTGAGATGCGGTTCCCGAATCCCTCGCCTTCGCCGTAGACGATGCACGGGGCGAAGATGTAGCTCCGTACGCCGGCGGCGTCGGCTGTGTCGATTATGTCGGTGTTTGTGCGAGCGATCTGTCAATAAGTCATTATTATTGAATAAAGCATACAGTGTATTGTAATTGGATGGTACAAACCTGAGTAAACCACGGATAAGGCGAGACAGTGGTCTTCTGGATTTCATACAGCCGCGGGTCTGTATCGAGCAGCTGCTTCGCGCCGTCCATACCGACATGCGAGCTAAATGCCTTTGCACCGGTGGTATGGAGGAAATGCACATCGCGCCCGGTCTTTTCCTTAACCTGTTCCAGGGCGCCGATTAGGGCCTTTTGCGTGTGGACATTGAATGCGTCGACCAGGAAATAGATGATGCTGATTTCCTTCTGCACGACGGTGCGGGTTACAGTTTCGAGGTCCTTGAGGTCGAGGATGAGTGGTTCGGCGCCGTATGCCTTTACTGATTGGGCTTGCTGGTCGGACCGCACGAGGGCATAGAGAGTGTTGTATGCGGGCAGATTGGCGGCTTTCCAGCGGGCGAGCAGAGTGCCGCCTAGGTAGCCTGAGGCGCCGGTGATGAGGATGTTGTGGGACATTGCAATTGTGTTTCGTTGTGTTGAGATGAGATTGTGTCGAGGAGGTTTATAAGTAGTTGGATGACAAATGGACCGGGTGTGCTTATTTAGCAGTCATTCCATCATTGAGTTGGTTGTTCATCCGAGTCCGCGTGCGGCGCAATCAACTGTCCGATACACTTGAAACTCTACAAAAGAATGATCTCTGGTATAGACAGATAAATAAGTATATACTTGAATGTACTCGATATCGCTGTTACTAGTGCAGTGAAATGCCCAGATATAGTGATATACTCATCCTTCTTTTCACTAACTAACATTTAATACATACTGTCGAACGGCGTCCCTCTGGAATGCTTGACAGCATACGCGTTAGATGTTGTGAGGAAATATTGAATCAACGGTGGGGAAAGCACGAGCGGTGGATGAGCGTTCCCTACACCTTGAGTAGACAACACTTGTTAACAAGATGACTTAATTGATGGGCCGTGGACTAGTTATGGTAGGGACAGATGGGACTTTGCAAGCTCCAGTTTGAGCATCGTCATCTAAGGCAAAGAAACAGGATTCGGCTTGCTAGGAACCAGTGCTTGTACGGTTCGGAACAGCTGGATAAGACGCCGGGGACAGCCAGATGGGTAGAATTATTTCCCAACCACGAACTGAGAGCGTATTTGGTTGGGGCCCTATTGTTGAAAACCGTCGGGGTTAGTGACTAGGGCTAGTTTCGGCTGGTTAGCTAGAGACTACCAGGACGAGCAACGAGTACTTTCTTATTGACTGAATTGGCCTCTATGAGTAGGAAATGTTAGAGTTATTTCAGGAAATTTCTATGGGTACTACGAACGGCTACTCATTGGTGCCATGAGCATGGCCAGAGAAAGTGGGAAACCGGGCGAGCAGTGAATAATAGTGTAGCTGTGAAGACAGTATACACTATCATTATACCAGAACCCTGTTACTCACAACGGAGACCCGCAGCGGTCTGGGACACCTGGAATGGCTTACCAACAGACCTAAGCCTGCACTAGGACAGTGATGAACGAGCTCTGGCCAGCCCATATCTGATTGATGCCTCGGTGTCTGTCCTTGTAGTTGTGGTATTCACTGCTGTCATATCATGAATGTTTGAGGTAGTAGAAAGGCACTTCCTCCACTCTATCTTTATAGCAACGAAGAGCTGTATCATGATGCAGTAGGCAAGGGAAGTCGTTGTATACTGTGAAGTGAATTCTGGAACCATCTTCGGGGGCCAAAGCTTTAGTGCTGTGGAGAATGGAAGAATAATGAGCGGCGCCGAACCCACCAGCATGAAGTTACAATCGCTGTTTGGCAGTCGATCGAATTGCATTGGGAAACACCCAAGTACATCAACTTACCCCTGACATTCGAATGCAGGATCATACTCATGGATAGATGCAAGAATGGCGAGGGCCGGTATACCAAATATCAAATATCAACAATAAGCATGAAGCAGCCCCCACGAAGGGACTGACTGGGGATCGCACTAGACGAGACTTAAATCCGATTGCGACATTTCCATTTCGCCCGATAAGTTGGGTGTTGAGGGTGGGCCTGCTTAAATTGATTTCCGAGCTTGTTTCCTCGTGGTGGTGGTGATCACCGCGATCTATCACTGCCGGTTGTGCACTGCCATTCTTTGGCTTACACTTGGACTGTAAGCGCACTGCTCTGCTCATCGGCTACCTCTCAATATCCAAACTCCGAGAGAGACATTATAATCCATAATGGTCTGGTTCCGCGGAGAACCGCCCGCAGCCACTCAGTCAGCCACTCCACGTACGTATATGCTTAACCACTAGCCAGTAATCACAATGCTCAAAAAGCCAAGTCCAAAACGCAGTGGGGCTGGCTTAGGCTGTAAGTTTGTTAATGCGACGAGTTCTTTAATTTCCCGCGTGGACCAAAGACGTTGCGTTGCGTTGCGGTGGATTGCGAAGGCGCGGCCACACCATATAAATTGTAGCTGCTGCTGCACTCCGAGTACTTATATCCTGTTCGTCTTTTCTGCGAAATATCCAGCATCATAATGCCGCCCAACTACACACCGGACACGGACACCGATTACCAACGCTGGCTTGCGAGCCAAGGTCGCCGCCCATCAGACGATTCAATACCTCCCTACGGACCCTACGAGAACGATCCCTATGAAGCGTACGATGGTGAAGACGTCCGCCCTGAGAATGTCGCCTCCTACGAAGCCATGCACAAGGTTACGTACGTATACTCTACCAAGTTTGACAAGCACAAACTAAAGACTTGTTTTGCTAACTTGACCCGCATCTTAGAAACCACAATCCGTCATTAAATCCCGACACCTCTCAACTCCTCACATATCGACCGTGCATCTCAAAGATGGCCGTGTATTATATCCTCGTCGCGGTGCTTCTCTTGGTAATCCGATACGTCTGGCGGTCGCGGCAGAGCGAAGAACTTGAAAACTCCAACCGGCCTCGAAAGAACAGCTCGCGACTGCCACGGCCGACCAATCGAGAGAAATTTTGATGTGGAATGCATGGGCATTATTCCGTACAGCAGCTACGTACGCACTGTGACGGGCCTGGAGCCGGTCGCGATGACGTGGGTCGGCTATGATGCTTGCTTACTTGGACTCTGGAGTTCGGCTGGGATGATCCACTTTGGCGTTAATTTAAACGGTTGAAAAGTGACTGGGTTTGGCTAAGGCATGGTGTTGGGGATCACTGTTGGATGTTTTTTTTGTATCTTTTTCTGGTTGGTGGTGGTGTATATTAGCTATTCTGTCTTTGATACCACAGCAATTCCTTTTGTCAACGCATGAATACTGGCTCTGTCTGGACTGGACGAACGATGATAACCCGGTCATTAATTTATAAATTGAAAACCACTTGGAGCGATGATCAGCGCCGATCCACCGGAGAACCCAATGCGAATCAAGAATCAAGCCTTGGAGAAGGCGACAGGCTGGACCGTAAGCGACTCGCATCTATCCTGGCCAGGCGAGTCATGGATATTTACTCATCGAATAATCGATTATCCAGTAACTAACAAACCAACTAACATGATAGTGGCAGCCACTAAGTAAAGAGGCGTCGTTTAATTCCCTAAGACCTAAGACGTCATCCAGGATCACTGATGTTAACTGCTAAGCAGTCGGGCAGACAGTCAGTCCATGTCCCAATTCGAACTGTATGTTGTCTTCCATATCGTAGGGCGTTCCGTAATGGTGACATGGTCCACATAAGCCACCTGGAACCACTTTCTCGGAATTAAGCTTGGGCCTGATACTATCAAACCCCACCGGCGGACAAGGCACCAGAGTGGTGGCTGTTGCAGCGGTCCTGGCGTTATGTCAGGAACGTGGAAGCCCGGACTGGGAAATACTTAAATAACTGGTCAAGAATCTACTCCATGACGAGGGATGGCTTCTTGGGATTTTGCTTTTTACGTGACGATATCAATTCATCCACAACTGCCAAGAAGCTGGTTCGTATTTAACAAGCTAAGCACAAAAACAGATAAAGGCCACCTGGAACAACAACCCCGAGAACGCCTTCGGCATTCCTAAAAAGAAAAAGAGAAGAAAAAGGAAAAGAAAAGCCCGAGAACAGAAGGTAAAAACGAAGACAACTTAAGAGTTTATCGACGGGCAAGAGTGGTGCTTCATGCAGCAAGTTGGGGCCCTAGACTGGGGTGCCATCACTCTTTGTCAAGCAGAGGCCGGTAACCTCTTCGACCGTCGCCTGACGAGACAGTTCGTGTGATGGGACAGGGGAAAGAGTTGACGCCTCAGTCATAATCTTGTGCAAGAGGGAAATTATGTGAGAGCCCTGACTTTCTCCCCAGTGAAACTGTTCAATATTGACCTGAACTAGTCAGTACCTGTTTGCCATATTGTTGATTAGGTATCTTACATTCCCAAATGCATCCAGGCGAATAAAGTCCCAGTCCTCGCTGTCAGTTGCGATCCCATATATGGGGATCTTGGCCCGCCCAGCTTTGTTGCGAGCGTGCTGGATAAGCGCTGGTATAGCTGATTAGCATCTAACATACTAGCAGATTCAGGAAGTTTCTTACCTAGGTAGGAAACGGCCTGCCATCGGCCACCTGCCAAGTCGCTTCTCTGCTTGGCCTCCACGGCCACTAGGTTGGTCTCGGCCTCTTTTGGATTGCCATACCAGAAGGTGTAGTCCATGCGGCCCCGGGCCAGCCTTTCTGCGACCTTTCCCTCGATGCAGGTTGGGAGTACGTAGGCGATGCTGGTCTCGAGGGCCATATGGAGGCTCTTCCGGCTCGGCGGGATCTCTGTTGACGGGCGCTTTCCTTTGCCCTTTACGCCATCGTACTGGCCGGACTCTTCTTTTACGGAGGAGAGTACATCTAGAAAAACAGCGTCGACCATGAGTCGTATGGCGGCCTCATTTCTATGAGCCTTGCCGTAAACCAAGTTGATTTGTTTGATGGTCGTTGCTGAGTATTGGACATTAGCCGGATTTCTCATGTCAAAAGACTAGAAGCAGACTCACCCAGATGGCCTGAAACCTCACAAACGTTCCAAGGGTTGATTCGCCAGTAGTCGGGCCTATTAAATTCGCGTGTAAGATAGAAGGTGGTGAGCACATCGAAGTCTTTGATATCTGTTACGGCCAATGTCTCAATATTCTTTTTGGCTTGATTCCTGTTCTCGCTTGTTATTTTGACCAACATCTCGACCCGGTCTCCAACAGCCTCGCCGCGCCTTGTGCGATTAACGATATCTTTGATACCTTCTCTTAGTTCCGATACCCAGGTCATTTTGGTGTAGGGGTATGATTTAGAATGTGGTATGGAGTAATCTAAGAAAACCGTGAGAAAAAGTTGATGCGATTCAGTCTCGTTGGTTTAGAGAAGCAAAAAGAAGTGAGGGACGCAGGCTTGAGATACTTACCCTGGGCATAAGATGGGAATATATCGTCCTCTGAATCCGTCTCTTCTGAATGCTTGTGTTGCTCTGGGCCCCACACCGTTGCCATCCTCGCACATTCAAAGCAGTCCAATTGTGGCTCTTCAGACTTTATCTTCATTGTGACTGAATGGTCCATGATCTTGCCAATAAGGTGGACAATAGATTGGTCTCCACCCTGCAGCCAATTCAATGTCAAGGAAGAGTACTGTTGTGAATACCCATGTCAGCTTTCCGGTCAACTCAATAGGAATAACACACACACACCTCATGCTCATTATTCAGATGAAGAAAAGTCCATTTCAAGCCATTGGTGACGAGCCCATATGTGTCTCGAAACATAGGCCGTTTTGCCCGATTATAGTGAATCATTGCTGGAACTTGGTCAGCATATCTCTCGTCATTCGAGGCTTTGACTAACATATGGCAGCAAGAGCAGCGAGGTAGTATCGTTCCTCCACCGCATCATTCATTGCCTCATCCACTCGAAGCACGACCAAGCTCGTTTGGAGCCCCGCTGTATCCCCATACCATAGAACGTAGTCGAGCGCGGAGGTCCCAATACCACAAGGGTTTGAGAACGCCACCGGCACGGAGATGAACTGATTTTCGGCCCAGAACAGCGTTGCCAGCCGTCTTCTAGTATCGGACTCGACTTGGGCATCGCAGGTCTCGAGAAGCTTCTGTTTGGCGATACCGAGGGACATTACGAGGATTGCGTCGATGCGGGCTCTGGGATGGAGACCGAGGATATCGTCTGTAGCTGAGAAGCCGGCGATATAGTTCTGTAACAAGGAATCAACGGAGGCAAACCGCTCTTGCGCGTCGACGCTGGTCTGATCGGTGTTCCATACGCTGCTGCTGGGCTCAGCGCTGGCTGTGATGCCGCATTTCTCCAGGAACTGGCTGCTAACGCTGATACCGGACATGTCTTCCATGACTGTGTTGATATTGTTAGGTTGCTGGATTGGTACGTTGGGGGTCTCGACTTATATTTGACCTGCTTGACTCATATTTAACTTTTTCTGGACTTTGATTCTGGTAGCCTGTGGTGGCGTGTTCAGTTGGGTTTGTCGATAAACCTTGTACCTGTCATGATATTCACCTGCTTTGGTGCATATTCCAGAACAACTATCTATTACTGATAGAATTTAACCAGTAAATTCTGAAATTCTACTTTGAGCTATCCTAGAAACATTTTTTCCCTATGTGCTAAAAACCGGTCGTTCTCTCCACTGGCCGTTTCAACAGGGCGCTAAGTGATTTATTCACCACCGCGCCTGTCAAGCTGCATATAAATGGCCAGAGACTAGAGTAGCTATGATGTAACTGCCATGTACGTACACCCTGTCAGTGAAGTGTCGGAACGGGGGGTATTCCCTCCTATGGGTCAGGTTGCGAACAGGAGTTTGAAACTGGTGGTTTCAGTGAATGCACCGTCATTAGACTTTACACTTGGAATGGCTCAAATAAAGTGTTTAATAACCTGAAGGTTCAACTTGACTCAGACAAACTCGGAAATACGAGTCATCAGTGCCGCGCGGAGGCTTCGTTTAGACTTTAGAGGCAGTGGGATCTCGGAGATACGGAGAAAGTTACAGTCCAAGTACACACGGCTTGTCAGGCACTGTATCGGAAAGTGGATTAGACCCCGGAATTACGGTGGAACTTGCAGAGAGGCGTGATAGACCCTGGGGATTTGCTGCGGGAGGGCGGGATTGCGTGCTCGCTTTTAACATTGGATCGGCGTGAGTTTATATCGACGGTATACAGTGGCCTTTTACCATATTCTTATCAATGTGCTGGTATAAATTAAGCTGATATTGTTGCTCTGTCTATGCTGCAGCCTGTGGGGGATTAGATGTGGGGAGCTTACGCAGTGCCCTACGTGTGTACTTGCGCTTGCAAAATACTAGCACAATCACCCTGAATATCGCTACCAATGCCAGTACGGAGTAATGGAATTTCCTAACACTGATAAATACCATGTCTAATTCCGACTCTCCAATGGATTGCTTGCAGACTGCCTGTTCGCTTTCGAACCAAGGTAGTATACCGAATAATAACTGCCACCCCAATCCCTTACAAGATCAACGGTCGCGAGGGCGATAGCAGATTATGCTCTTTCCAGGTATACATGTTTATAAAGTATATCGCGTGCGTAGATGAGTATACTTAGAGAATTTTGTATATGGAAGATGGAATGGTATCTACACTACCAGGCCAGCCCTAACTATGGCCTACGAAAATGAGGACTAGAATGAGTAGGATTAATAGTTATTGAATGTTTTTCACTATTTAAAGCCAGTTCTGAACTGTATGTCAAACGTAGAGACACCATTGCTTCTATCGCCCCCCTGCCACTGCACCCATTCCTCAACCTCGTCCTCATTTTCGTCCTGCACCCAATAAAGCATCAACTCCCTGGCGGCAAACACATCCTCCAGGCAGTCATGGCCCCGAGAACTCTGCTGAACAGACCGCCCAAGCAACTGGCTGCTCAGGATTCGCAGTGACAACCGTCTAGGACGTACCCCGTAGGCTCTGTACTCCGCCTCTCTGGCTGCAAGCTGCGCATCAAAGACACGCCAGTGCGAGATTCCCAACATCTCAAAGTCATTCTCCAGGGCAAATCCGACTAGAATGGTGTCTCTATCCACAAAGCTGAACAGAGCCTCCCGCGCCGCCGCCACATCTGGAACAACAAGCCCCATCTCGCGATATTGGTGGAAGACCTGGCCGGTGAGTCCACTGTGCTGCGTACGGTATATAACCTTACGGTGCCCTGGCTCAACAAGAAAATCAAGCAGCACTTCCCCTGTCAAGGCGTCCACGGCACAGACCTGCGCAAGCACACTGATATCATCATTCGTGATGCCGACAAACTCACAGTCTATCGCCACGACCCTCCTCTTCCTATCCCTAGGGTCTGGACGCGGGGCACGAACCCTACCCGCCAGATACCCTGCGTTCGTAAGAGTAGCATAATCATGACATTCATTCTCCAGTCGAGGCAAAACCGCCTCCTGCTCGCATGCACTCAAGATACTCCAGTTCCCATCCTGAGCCGCGTTCGGATGTCCCGAAACTGCAGCCACGGCCTGTACGGTAGCGAACCGGTCTCGGGATCTCGCCTCTGCAATCTCCAGCTCCCTCCTCGCTGCCTTCTCCCTCTCTTCAGCTTCCTGTCTTTCACGGTATTCGTGCTCAGAATAAGTGGTATCGTCTGAATCCGAGACCTGATAGCTGTCCGGGCTTCCTAGCCACCAGGATTCGTTCTGTGCATAGTAGTACATCTCTCTTGCTGCTGATTCCTGGGCCTCGGCTTCTGCTAGGAGTGCCTTCTTTTCGGATATAAGACAGAGCGCAGCGGCGTTGGTTTCTGAATTTGATGTTAGAGAGGTTGTCTGCCCTATACCGCGGCTTCCGCTGGACTGGGCGCGCTGGCGATTTGCGGCCATGGCTCTGTCGAAGCGGTGGCCGCGTTTGGGGCTTGTGGGGATGGGAACGAAGGGAGGAAATTGTGGATTTGGTCCATACATTGTTAGTTCTTGGTTAAGGAGGAAGATTTGAGGTAGGTGGTGAGCGTAGGGCAGTGCCGTATTTGGGTTGAAAGGGAGATAGAGAGCGTAGTGTAAGCAGATGATAGTTCTGCGGAGGAACGAAGGAACCTGGAAAGCCAATAGAGCAGAAGGGCAGTTGACTGTTTTATATCATGCGCTCCAGCTGTCTTTGACTCTTATTGTGAGTGGCTTGCTTGCTGTTGTTCATTGTTATGTACCCATGGTTACGTGGCATTGTGTGAATAGCTGTCTTGTGATATAGTATGTTGGCGAGTCTAGCTTACTATCCTGAGTGGAGTTTCACATATGTAAATATTCCTAGCAAATGAAAGCAAGAATAACCTTTGCTAAGCAGTAAACCAGTGAACTAGGGTAATAACTTACAGATCCTCAAGTATAGGTCAGCAGATGTCTAGAAAAATCTAGTTACACTGAGGGTAGTGCTGTGTAAGCTGACACATTTGCCTTGTTCACAAGTCAAAGAAGTCTGGATTCTGGTCATAGAAAATGAGATTTGGACTTTACGGGTTCTTTGTGATAGGCGACATTAACCATTCAAATAAAAGGCCCTTTGAGACAGCAAATGATTGAGTATTGACAATACCAATCAGGATATATGCTCTTGTCTTGAATGAGGAACTATATCAATACATTACTTGTTGGATTAGGGTATTTGTCTATGTCCAGCAGAAGAATTCATGATGAAATCCACCAAAGCTGTTCGTCCGTCTAGTTTTAGCGGGCCCTCGATGTGCATTGCTCCTTTCACGCTCTTTCTTTCAATATTCAATCCTGATGATTTCGCTTTCTCCTCCAACTGATCTGCCACCCATAATGGAATTACCTCATCGCTTTCAGCGGACATTAAGAATATCGGAGGGACCGGAATCCTTTTTGAAGAGTCTGTCTCTGAGGGAGCTGCTGTTTGGTAACGAGCCATCTGCTCCAAGCTCGACGAAACGTCCCAATTATTCCATGAAAATGGCCATAGATAGCGGTAGGGTAGCCATTTCTGTGGATAGAGGCTAATCAGCATGTCTTTGATGCTCGATATCGGCGCCTCAAGAATTAAACCTGCCACCGTTGGCTGCTTATTCTCAGCTGGATGGGCAAGATTCTTGACAACGGCTGAACTCGCAACAGCCGCCCCCAAACTATGCCCCCAAAGAACAACACTGACATCTCTATCCGGCTGCACATAGCTTTCCAAAACCCAACCTAGAAAAGCCTGAGCATCCTGTTCAATCCCAGACTGCGTCGCCCGCCCCGACGACTTCCAGTACCCCCGATACGACAGCGCAACGAGAATAAACTCCGCATCCTCGCCAGCCGAGCCAGACGTCTCCTGAATCGCCTTCATAACCTGAGAAAGCAACGGCAGCCGCAGCGGTGTCGAGCCACCATTCCCTTGGAAATAACAAATGACCACCCTCTTCCTCAACCCATCGCGCAGACCTGCCTCACCAGACCGACCAGGTCGTACACGTTCCGGAAAGCGCCCCTCACAAACAGCCAACGCCGTCCCGTCTAAGCTTCGAATACGCTTCTCCGTCCATTCCACACCACGGAACTCACGCGCATAGTCTGCTATGCTTTCAGACCGCGAGAGCGGGGGCAGCCATGACAGATAGAGCAGTTTATCTTGGAGCACGACGATCCAGAAACATTTCCATGTCCACAGTGCCACCAGCAGGCCAATGAAGATGGCTGGTGGGATAAGAATAGGTGGAAGGGATTCAGTGAAGAGGCTGCGTTTTCCAAGTAGAGTTGGTGGTTGGTAGACACGCTTCTTCTGCGCGGCGATGGCTCGCTTTGGAGATGTGCTTAACGCGCTCCATTGGTGTAGTGGTTTCGTTGAGGCCCTCGCTGTAGGCTTAATAGGGCAGCGTGGAAGCCGCCATGGCGTCCATCGCCTGATCATAAATAATTGGATGGATGTACAATTGGGCGAAGGGCATGGAGATTGAATTGGCGAGAGTGACGGTTGCAAGACGACACAATATGCAGATGACTAAGCTAGGCATGCTGCCTGCATAAAAGACTAACCGAGTTTGGTTTAATCATCACACATCCCCCTCATACTTTGAGCTCCCCCACTCTCTGTTTTCTCTCTTGATACCATCTACAATGCAGAACTACACCCAATCAGCGCTTCTGAAACAGCTCCAGCGGGATTTAAGCCGCAAGTACCAGGTCCATGGCAGCCGCGTCGAGGAAATATGGCAGTCCTTCGGCCCTGGCAGGCGTGCGGAACCGTGCCATCAGGGGCGCAGTTTTTGCAGTTTCAGCTTGTTTTAACAGCTGCCGTCTTTGCTACTGTGTACGGCAAGGGATCCTTGAGAATGTCACGCCACAAGGGAGACGTTGGGGAGGGGGGGATAAACTGAATCTATTTGATAGCGAAGCTTAATCCTCGTATTCCCGCCCCCTTTGATTCACTGGCATGAGTACCATTTGACATGGAGGATTAGCTGAACATATTTGGTATTATTGGGATACAAAGACGAGTACTCATACCGTCATATATAACATCTGACTTGCATGTTCCAAAACTCTACTTTGCTTATTCTCTTCCTTCGCTCTCGTATTTGGACATCAGCCTGCTGCAGGCATGCTCTGTCTTGCGATTATTGAACCTTGTCAGTCTCAAATCTCAAAATACAGGTAATTGACATACTATCTATGACACTACTAGGAGAGCCTTGAAATATGGGTCGGGCTCCAATATGAATGGCCCGTTAGTTCATCAATGAAGCCTCAGCCGCAAAAGCCTGTCCATACCCTGCGCCATTCGATTACCATTGTGGACAAGATCGCCCAACCTCGTACCCTCCTTGCATGAGGCATGATGGACACGAGATCTGTTTCCATGTATGCGAATACCTCATCGCCGATCTACCCCAGATATGATCGAGAGGTCTGGGAATGCATGCAGAACTAGAGGTTTTGCCCACGGGGAGACAGTTCCCAAGTTGTGATGCCCCAATTTGGCTGCGGATCACTGCTTTACAGAGACGTAGAATGCATACATCCCGTATTAATCTATCTTCCTGTCTGTTTTTAGATACAAGGGCATCAATGTCTCCACAGAATGTCTGGGCTGCAGTCCAAGACGAGTATAAAAGGCCCGTTGTTTCCCTCCCACTCAGCTCATCATCCAAACCACTGAATCTGATCAAACAACTTCAAACTTCAAAACATCTACTGCAATCTTCAAAATGAAGTCGTTCCTCCCCATCGTCCTCGCTGTCCTCGGGTACGTTCCATTCCCTTGACTGACTTGATACACTGCGTCAAGAAACAAGCTAACAATCCTGCAGCTTCGCCGCCCAAGGTATGACTTGACCTCCCTCCTACCTCTCCACCAGCCCATCCTTAACATGTTACAGGCTACGCCGTCAGCTGCCAGGCCCAGGGTGGAGCCTGCCACGACGGTGACCGGGACTGCCCTGCCGGAACCAGGTCCGTGTTCTGGGATTCTGGATGCGCGAAGTCGCATTGGTGGTGGACCAAAGATGATAAGTGCTGTGTTTAGGCCTAACGGGATGTGATAGATGTACACAGAAAACTGTGTTATATTCGTCTGGGATTGTTTGTCGATGACGAGGTTTTTGCTTAGTTCACTGTATCATGGTCCAGATTGTGTTGCTGTGGATAAATAGGAACAGATGTTTATCTGGTGGTCCTTGCTTCGTAAATAACTGTCTCTTTAGTTACTCTGATCAGTAAGGGCCTTTAGGATAAGGTAAGGCTACTTGCTTACTTTGCCTCCTTATGTTCCTACTATTAATCTGGACAGCTCTTTCCCATGCGGCACTAGCAGCACTCCCTTCAATAATTTCACACACTGTTGATCTCTCCTCCAGCTTTTAAGGCCCTTTTGATCTTTATATCACTCCACTTTTGCACTATCAGTCTCATCCATGTCCCATCGCCCAGTAGGGCACGAAAGCGTCACAGAACAGAAACCCCATACCAGGCATCTGGGACACCCCGGATTCAATCCCCGTTCAACCCGTTGCGAAACCATCACATCCACTTTCTAAATTCTACTCCCCCGAAAAGATGAGCTAGATTGGAGATATAAGAGAGGGTATCAGAGATATCGTCAATCACACAAGACGTGGAGAGCCCGTGGGTAAACAGGTGGAGGTCTTTCTCAGGACAGCCAGTGAAATGAGGGACAACGAAATCATGAAGGTTGAAGTTGGCCCATGGTTCCAGCTCAACTAATACGGGCGCCTGTTTACACAGGGAGATTTATAAGGGTTTAGTATAGGCCTATCCACTTAATTATACTGCTTGAACGAACTACCTGCTCTACTTCCACACACTCTCACTCACAAACATCAAACACCGCAACAGACGGATCATGGTCTGACGCAGCATCATCATAATTCAACCAAGTGTTCACATGGACATGCTCCAGCTGCGCATTCTTCGCCAACCCATCCGACACAAACATGTGGTCCAGCTGCTGGTGGTTCGAGTCGTAGATGTACGTGTACCGCTCTGTCGCAGGGATCTCAACGATATCGTCCAGCTCACGAAGCCCAGACTTCTTCACGAATGTTTCCAGTGGCGAAACGAAGGAGAAATCATTGAAGTCGCCTGTTGTTAGAATCTTCGCGTTGGCATCAGCGGCCAGAATCTCAGATACGAAGGACTGTATTCAGTTAGATTTGGTTATACAGGATCAGTTATAAGGACTAGTCAGGGGACATACAGCGACGGTTTCCGCCTGCGCGGTGCGTTGCTCAACACCACCGTTAACGGGTGGCCTAGCATCACCCTGTATAGCCGAACCACCGCCCTTACTCGACAGATGCACATTAACCGTAAAGAACTTATTCTTCCCATCAACCGTCTCCCAAGCAGCGGCGAGCGGCTTGCGCGACGCATCCCAAGCCTCGTTGTCCGGGTCGATAAGACCAGGGTTGAATTTCAGCTCTGGCCCATGCGAGACTAGCACCTCGTTTGCGTCGGCGGATGAGCCGGGGTTAGCGTTATGCAGGCGTACGACGGCCGGGTTGTATAGGTATGCCACGCGAATGTTACCGCCTGGCTCCCCGCCGTCAGCGTTGTTGATGGGCGGGATCTCGGTGAAGTTGTAAGATGGGCCGCCGGCATCGGAGATCAGGGATGTGAGTTTGGATAGGGTGAGGTTTGCCGTGACGGTGCCGTCGTCTGTGGCGCCGTTGTTGTCTTGAACTTCCTGTAGGCACATGATCGCGGGGCCGTTGAGGTAGTCGGCGACGTGGTTGGCAATTTTGGAGATGTGGTCGGAGCTTGGGGTTAAGTTCTCGACATTGTAGGCGCCGATGCTTAGGGATTTGCAGGTTCCGTCGCCGGTGAGGGTGGAGGGGGACGCGATTGTGTCGTTTGAGCCCGTGACAGTTAGGGCTGTGAGTGGGAGGACCATGTACTGGCCAAACTTCCACTGGACGACGCCGGTGACGTCCTCTACGGTGTCTCCGACCTTGGAGGAGTCGGAGTTGTTGGTCCCGTCGAGAGGAGTTCCAATTTTGATGGCCTCGGGGTTTGAATCTGAGGTGGTCAGTAGGCTCTATCTCAGAACATGGAGTACATGGTACATACCATTTGCGCTCATGGTCAATCCACCGTGCTCGTTCAGGCCCGAGACAGCCCAGTCCCCTCGCACAAAGACATCGCCGTACTGGTTGGGCTTGGTAATGATAGTCGCTCCAGTGAGGGAAACGAGCTCGCCGCTCAGACTCTCCCAGAAGTCCATCCCGTAGAGCTCAGGCTCGAGAACAGGATTCTTCGCAGAGATCTGGCTGGCGTTGTTCGGCAGAGCATAGACATCGCCGTCGGCACCATCGAGGCCGGAGTATGTCTCTGTCGGAGGCGAGCGGTCTTTGCCAATAACAACAGGCGCAACCTCGTTTTCGCTTGACTTGACGACAATGCTCGACGGCGAGGTGAGTTCCGTTAGGTACAGATAGGCAGCCTGGGAACGGTACTCAGACACCTTGCCACTAAGCGTGATAATGTCTCCAACTGTGACCTTGGAAACGGCACTGCTTCCATAGACATAGATAGACTCAGATGTCGCATCGTCAGAGTCTGGGTTGGTCGAGCGGAGAAAGAACCCCTCTTCTCCTATTGCTGTTACAAGGCCCTCCACGTCAGAGACACTTTCTCCTTTAAGTGGCGAGAGATAAGCGTTTCCATTGATCTCGCTGATCGTCACTGCCACTGCGGGCAGGACCCAGGATAAGGCTGTCAGGGCAGCGAAGGATCTCATGGTGTGCTGATCCGGGGATTTCTCAACTGCCCGCACTGGAGATCTTTAGAATTTATATCCCGTTGCCGTCTCGCCCGTGTCATGGCTGCGACCCCTGTTATCTGCGGTACCTGAGCACCTGCTTAGAGTTGGCAGCAGCAGCCACTGAGATTGGGCGACGATGCCCACGTTGCAATGCCAAGCCGGCGCCAATTTGGCTGCGGGATTCGCCGACGATTCAGAACTGAAGGACGGGCCTTGTGAGGGAGGGTAATCTATTGTGGATGCTTGGGTGCTTCTACGGATGCATTAGAGGTTGGATTTCATGCGCTAGAAACTGTTTAATATCGACATATCTTCTTGGCTTCTTCACTGACCACCACGTGCCCTCGAGATAGATTGAAGTCTCGTGAGCTGTTAGGCCGCGGCTTTTTTTTTTATCATAGACGAGATGGCTACGCTTTGCCGGTGTCCTGTTTCAGAGACACAATCCGGTTCAGAACGACGTGGCTGTCGGTAGAGTCCGAGTCCATCGCGAAATAGGCCACTCTCATTCCCTGGAACCGAACAGTCTCTGCCCGGAGAGACCCGCCGCTGTGTTCACCAGCAGCCTCAGGCCAGGGCGCCCTCTGGCGCACCTCGTCGAAACCTGACTCGATCAGTGCGTCAGGGTAGATGGTCTCGCTGTTCGGGTTGATGTCCGCAAGGAAACCACCTTCGGCGGAGGCGGGCTCGTCTGACTTGAACAGAGGGTCGTGGATGCGGACCTCCACCTTGCGCGATCCCTCGGGTACCCAGTGGATATACGTCTTCGGCTTTCCGCCGTCCTTATCAAAGATGGCGCGAACTTCTGTGACCTTTCCGTCGGCGTCCTTCGTGAAGGTCGTGGCCTTGATCGGGTATGGCGACTTCCAGAGACCAACGCTCTTGCCGGGCGCCAGGCGGAAGTATCCCTTGGCATCCTCCTCGCGGAAATCGGAGCGGTCGATGTAGACCGTCTTGGCGAAGCGGACCTTGTGCGAGCCCATTGCGGGGTCCTTGGGCGAGAATGGGATGTCAAGGTCGAGCTGTTCTGGGGAGAGGGTGTCGAAGTCCTCGATAACGACGGGGATAGGGTCAAGGACGAGCATGAGACGCGGCACTCGTGGTTCCAGGTAAGTACGGATACTCTGTTCGAACCGGAGGATGTTGATGACGCTGTTGGAAGTGGTCACTCCGAGCTCGTTGACGAACGACAGAATGGCCTCTGGAGGGACACCGCGGCGGCGGAGTGCAATGACGGTGTAGAGACGAGGGTCATCCCAAGCTCTAACGTAGCCAGCGTCGACCAGCTTCTTCAATCCTCGCTTGCTCATGATGGTTCCGCTAACGTTTAATCGGCCTACTCGCATTAGCATCATCCAAAAATGGAGTGGAAGACTCACCGTATTCGCGCTGCATCGGCTCGTAGACACCGAGGCTTGAGTTGAGCCATTCGTAGCTCTCCCGTGACAACACAAATTCGGTTGTGCAAAGACTGTGGGTGATGCCCTCGAAGCTATCGCAGAGACAGTGCTACTCCTGTTAGTCGTGTTCACCTGCAGGACTGGGGCACTTACAGCAAAATCATAAGTAGGGAAGATGACCCAGCCTGGGGCCTTGTGGTGCTCCTTCTTCAAGACTCGGTAGGCGGCAAGATCCTAGACAGTTAGACCCGACGTAGTCATAAGGAATTCAGCGCAACTTACCCACATCTGAGGATTGGGGTTATCAATATCCTGGCGCATCCTCAAGAACGCCGTCTGGGGCTCGTATTTGCCATCCTTCATGTCCCGGAACTTCTTCAAATTGGTCTCGACATCCTGCTCCGCGTCCTTGCACCGATACCGCGCACCGTGGTTCTCTCCGCCCCTCTGCAACTTGATTTCTGTATCGCTGCAATGGCAGACGTAAGCCTTCTCGAGCTGGATGAGCTTCTCGGCGTGGTCGTAGAGCTTCTGGAAGTGGTCGCTCGAGTGGGTTTTTCTAGCGGGTTTGAATCCTGATCCGTCAGCACATTGACATTGACATCGCATGATCTACCTACCCAACCACTGAATGATCTCCTCAATAGCCGTAAAGTATTTCTCCTCTTCTGCCTCCGGGTTCGTATCGTCAAACCTAAGGATCTACACCCGTCAGCGGCATCAACAACTAACCCCACAAAAAGAAAAGCACATACCGTTTCACCCCCATGATGCCGCGCAAACCCAAAGTTCACCGCAATCGCCTTACAATGTCCCAAGTGCAGATACCCGTTCGGCTCCGGCGGAAAACGCGTAACGACCGGCTTCATAGGGCGCTCACGGAAGACATTAGCCAGGAAGCCCTGCTTGAACATGGCGTCCGGGTCGAGCGGGGCTTCCTTCTCCTCCGCGGGCTTCGCAGCGGTCGTCTGGGGCTTTGGTGTAGCAGGCTTCGGGTTTGCCTTTGCGGCGGCCTGTGCGGCTTTCTTCGTGCGCTTCTGGGTGCGCTTCTTCAGCTCGTTCTTTGACACCATCTCGCCGGTTTCCTCGTCGAGGAAGAGCTTGGCGGTGCTTTCGGCCAGGGCGTCCGCCATGGTGGATGAGGTGTATCCGGTGTTGTTTTTAAGAGATTGTTGATTGGCCGTTTAGACCGTCTAGTTATATATATTCTTAAGCGTTGGATAAACGAGAGAATAACAAAGGAGTGAGTCACCCTGCATCAAGAAAATATCCCACCTTATCAGCGGGGAATCTTTTGTGGAATGTGCGGGAACGGCAGGCGGTGTGGGACATTGCCACGTGATGATAAGGGCCGACGCCTCAGGCAGAGATGCGATAAGCACAACAGACAACAACAGACAACAGGGCCAACTGCAGTAAATCATAATTACTGCCAATTTATTTCATTATTGCGATGGTAGCGCATAGTACTGCATGTAGCGCCGTTGTTTTCATATATAATCGAAAGTGGGACATTCAGTACCATTTAAATCTATCGAATGTTGGGATGTATATATTTAGTCTTACCCATTGTTTATATTGAATTTCGGCATCATGATATTGCAACGATGAAATAAACCACATTTTTAAGGTCAGTGTCGCCGAGTTTGATTCTAGGATAGATAAGCTCATATTTACTCCGGGCATAAATCCTGCGTATTTCGTGCCTAATTATAGACGGCGCTACTAGTTGGGAATCAGCACTAGATACCCCTCCACTCATTTCAGCCCCAAATGTCACCTTCAGCATCAACAGCAGCAAAACTTCACTCTACCTGCCGTCCTACCATCACCTCCATCAATTGACCATTGAATTCTAATCAAATAACTCCTAACCCGGCCAAACAACCTCTTATAAACCGAGCCGAACATAACGAAAGAACGAAAATGCCCCCACAAAACACCACCACCCTCCCCCGCATAGCCTGCTTCCACGGCGGCGGGTCCAACTCAACAATCTTCGAAATCCAATGCTCCTTCCTCTCAAACCTGCTCTCCCAGTCATTCATACTCGAATTCTTCGACGGCCCATTCCTCCGCTCCGCAGGGCCCGGCGTCCTCCCGGCCTTCGAAGACTGCGCGCCGTTCAAATCGTGGTTCGAGCCGATGAGTGTACCAGGTGCCCCGAATGCGACGAACCCCGATAAGAATGATGGGAGTGGGTATGATAGTACCGGCCGGGATGGGATTGAGCGGGTGCTGGCGCTTATGGAGGAGAGGGGCCGGGAGAAGGGGTTTGGGGATGAGTGTTGGGTTGGTGTGATGGGGTTTTCGCAGGGGACGAGGGTTGCTGGTGGGATTTTGCTGGATCAGCAGCGGAGGGAGAGGTTGAAGGGGGAGAATGGGGCGTTGGCGAGGAGGGCTGTGGGGGAGGGGATAAGGGTGAATTTCGGTGTGTTGTGTAATGGTGGTGGGGTGCCGATGGATAGTGAGGTTGGGTTTAGTATGTTTTTCCCTTTCATTCGGGGGTCGAATATAGGCGGCTTGGTGCTAATTGACTGGCAGAATTGGAGAACCCCGATACGGTGATCCGGATACCGACGCTGCATGTGCACGGGTATAAGGATGAGTTCCTGAAGTTTAGTCGAGACCAGCTAGCGACGTTCTACGATCGGGATACGGCAGAGCTCTACGAGATTAACTACCACCACGCGATGCCGTGGGTGAAGGCCGAGTCGGAGGAGTTGGCGCGGCGGGTTAAGGAGTTATATAACAGGACCAGGGGCTAGATATAGAACATAGACCACGGATAAACATAAACTGGAGATTCTGGTGTTATTCCTCGCCCTGCTTGAAGAACCGACGCAGGTTTACCCGCCGCACAACCATGTCGTTGACCACCCGCATTTCCCCATTAACGGTTTCCCTTCGGGCATACTGCAGCGCGGTGCCCATCCCGCCGTCCGAAGTCTCCCACGGAATAAGCTCTAGCCCAAACACCCGCTCGCTATCTAGGGGAACCCGCCCTGGGCTATTGAGTAGGTTAGCCACCGACAATTGCTCCTCCGTGCACGTCCCGCCGGTTTCTTCGACTGCCACAACCGCAGCGAGGAATCTGGATGCCGATTGCGAAAAGTACATCCCCTGTCGTTCTGGAGATTGGCGTAGAAGTGTGAGCGCTTGTCGTCGGATCGTGGGCGAGCGGCATTTCATTATGGTGATTAACAGGGACATCCCGGTTCCCATGTCGAAGATGAACGGTGGTTGGTTTCCACTGGCCGTTGTAGCGGATAGTGCGGCTGGGGCGTGGGAGATGATTTCGTCAAAGTTGGCCTCGTAGGCGTCGTAGCAGGATTCTGATGTAGATAGGCCTGTTCGTGTGAGGGTGAGAATACTGAGGTACGTCATGGACAGGGCTGCAATGATTCCGCGGTGGCCTGAAGCAGGGTTTGTATTTCGGTTGTATTGGATGACTTCGGGCAGTCTCTGGAACTGCCGGTCCCAGGAAAGAAGATCTCGTTCGAGCGCTTGCTGGCGGGGTCGCAAATAATCAGCATCTGAAATTGGTCTCTGTGCCGTGCAAATTGCCAAGCAATCGAGATCGAACTTTTTCCAGTCCGCGACGAGTGCATAGAGGGCGGATCGCGCATCGGATAGCCTGGTGAAAGTGTGAGAACTAGGGAGTGATTGTTTGGGCAGTGGAGAGTTCCCGTCCACAATGACGGATATAGTTCCGACCCGGAGAAGGATGGATGCGATGGTCGTTTCCAGTCTTTTTGAGACTGACTCCGTTGCCGATGTCATGAGCTGCGTAGCGTGATGATACAGCATCAATGCAGACTTGACATTGCCTTGCAGAACCTCAATGCATATGAAGAGCACACAGCTCACGAGGGCAACAGCATAATCCGCGACGCCGCGCTTAATCTGGTCCTGTATTCTACCCAGAGACCGCGAGTACCACACAAGGGCCTCGCGATGGCTGCGCGATTTCGGACGGGCAAGACGGTCGGTCCGCTCAATCTGATACGTGGATTCGCCCTCGGACGACGTAGGATGCTCGTAGAACGCACTCAGCGCAACGACCGCATCCCAGACCGCCGGCTCGGAGCCACAGATCTGGAGAACCGTGCCGCGCCAGAACTCCAGGTCCAGTGCGTCTGACAGAGACGGCGCGGCATGGAAGAAGTAGTACTCGTACGCGCGCCGCTCGCGAGATACTGCTGAAAAGACGGGCAGCACGCGGGCGACGACAGGCTTAGCAGACTCAGCGTAGTCGCATTTCCGGCCTGTACTGGTGCAGCGCGCACAGTGTGGCTTTTCCTCTCCACATTTGACGCGGCGGATCCTGTCTCGATTAGCAGGGCCGATTGTGGATAGGGAGGCTACCTACTTGCACGTTTTACAGCCGGTCCTGGACTTGATTCTGGAAATTCGAGCTGTCCGTACCAGTGTGGACATCCTGCGGCGACAGTCACCGCATTTTGCTTACGGTGTTGGTGAAGAATGAGTGAGACGTCGCTCGAGTCAGCGATTTAATGCCCCTGAAGTCTAACCTGATGTGGTAAAGAATGTCTGCCTGAGGCAGAGATTCTTGTCTATACAAAACAGTCCAGAGGTTATATTACAACCGACTAAGCATTTCCCCCTCCCACGCCCGTTGAACCGAAGTCCAATACCGCTCCTCATCAACCATGGCAAGAGCACAGTGCGGCCCCGTCTCAAACGGAACCCCATCAGCCACAAAACCCTTCTCCCGCCCTTCACGCAGATGCCGCTCCACATCCTGCCACCGCACCATCTCATCCTCACGCGAGTACAGATAGAACCGTCGCGCAGACGTACCAAATAAACCGGGATCATTCAACTCCGTCCTTAAATTCTCGACACTGCGCATCGCACCCACTGCCTGCAAGGCCGAAATCGTCCCAATGGCCGGGTAGAGTACGGATTTCCCCACGAAATGCGCGATGGGTTGTTCAGTCGGTGAAGGCAAAGAAACAGCCGCGGCGTTGTAACTTCGCAGAAGCGAACTGTCGCCTGGGCAGCAGTCAAATATAACCAGTTTCAGGGCTGAGATGAAGGCTCTATGTGCAGCTGGATCGTCCGCTTTAATTGACTGGACAAGCTGAGTCGCTGTATTACTCCCGCCGTGGGAGAAGATGTGCAGCAGGATTGGAATAGGAGAGTCAGAGCTGGGATGGATGAACTGGGCGATTTTCTCTCGCGCGGGAGCAAGGCGGCTCCGGATTGCGTTGAATGAGCGAAGCGTGATGTCCGATAGAGTGGTGGTGATGAGCAGGATTGCGGCGCTGGGGAAATGGCTGGCATAGCCATCGGTGTATTTGGCGATGCGTCGGGGGGATGCGCCTCCGAGCCAAGTGCACAGGATTATCAGCGATGTTGGCGGTGTGGGTGGAATGCGGAGATGGATATTTGTTCCGATGGGTTCCATTTTGCAGGCTCGTTTGCAAGAATTGAAGATTCAAAGGGTTGGAGATGAAGGAACTGGAAGGATGAGGAAGCGCGGTTGAGCTGTTGGGGCGTTGAACCGAACCAGCAAAACAGCCCCATTTCGCGGCAGTCCGTGCAGCCGTTCTCCAAATACGTATGTTGAAACTCGCCAGAATGTTTGAGGACAACTAAAGGAACGATAACTGACAGATTCTTAGTATCGTTATATCTCTGAAAGTGGATGATCTTCTATCCACTATGTCCGGTTGATCTGCCGCCCACCACTAAATAGCGCTAAATCTGCAGAAGTTCATCCTATCGCATAACATCTTAACCGAGGAACTTGCTATCCGATATAGTTACGGTAAATCATCTTACCAGTTCAACCAGCTCAGCCGGCATTGAAATCCTCCAAGCTATCTATCCTCCAGCGTCGTCATATACCGTGGTGACGCCGCATGAGCCAGGGAGCTTTGTAGGTTATACTGCATATTAGAAGGATTAGGTATATCTACCAAGCTTACAAGCTCCAGATTATTCATAAAACATTGCCGAAGCTTGTTCTGCTGATGAACAATATTTGTGAATCGCCTGGTTCACCAATGTGGCAGAATGCTTTGTGCAAGTACCGAATGGCACATTCTTTGTCGACATCCATGGTATCTATATTGAGCTGCTAGGAGCAGATATCTTCTGTTTGCACGTCTTTCATCAACGTAGGACAGGGAGAGCTCGCTAATCCTTAGCGGTTCCTCTCCTGAAGATAAGTAATATCTCAGTGAAGACCAGAAACTTCATCTTCTCCATATCAACCAGTAGTGTACCGACACCATCGGTGGCTTGACAGCTCGCCTGCGCAGTCTTCGCTATTCACTGAGCCGGAAATTGCAATAGCGTCGCTACTATATATTTCATCTCTTCACTGCTCTTGTTTACATTCTCTCAAGCTCTGATTTTTCGACTGTTTCTCATTTACACGCTTCTACCGATAGATCCAGACAACATGGTCGGAACACGATCAACCCGTAACAAGGGCAGAGAGCCCAAACGAGAACCTCTACGAGAACGCACCCTGTCATACGACAACCCAAACGCACTCGGCGACGCAGGGGAAGACCAGGCAGCGCGACGTAAGTACCCACCCCACCTATCTACCCTGCCAGTATGGAATATCTAACACCCACCAGAAGAAAGCGGCAAGCTCAGCGTCGCAGCAAAAGACATCGCACGGTATCTCGAAATCAACCGCTCCATCGACTGGAACGAGAAGACCGGTCCGCAGCGTGCGGGTGCTGGGAAACAACGCACTGCTTCTGTCCTGCAGCGCCGCGGGGATATTGCGCGGCCGGCGTGTTCGCGGTGTGAGCAGGGAAGCAGGGTATTTGGATCTTGTGTTGCGGCACCCGTTATCAGTGGCTATGCGTTCCAGAGCGGTGCTTGTGCGAATTGTATCTGGGATGGGAAGGAGAAGGCTTGTTCGTTGAGGGGGGAGACGATGCCGTTGGATTCGGTTTCTGTTCGGTATGTTTCTTTCTTTTTTGTCTTGATTGTGCTGGATATTTGCTGATAAGTGTATAGCCAGTTTACAGGAGAAGGGTTCAATCTCCGCCATGCGATTCGCGAAGAGGCCTGGATTGATGGGGATCCCAGCCAGCCTGATCTACCGGAGCCACCGGAGATGGACGTGTTTGTGGACGCAGCGAGTGAGATTCACCCACCAAGTGAGGATAGCGACAAGGGGAATGACGACAAGGGAAGCAACGACAGGAATAGCAGCGACAAGGAGAATGTCGATGTAGCGGGATTCTTCAATGAGTTCAAGCTGGACAGTTCGTTTGCTCGCATTGGAACGTCGCAGCATGGTCCCCGTTGTCATTTTGATGGCGTCGAACTGAAGTTTCCGATCTCGCGGGAGATCTGGAAGAGCGAGAGACGTCTGCTGAAGGCCCGATCGGACCTCGCGCACTTTGTAGCCATTATCGACACTCGTCTGTTCGAGATGGGATATGCCAGGAGTGACGCGGTGTTTTGGGAGAGGGAGGCCCGCCGGATGACCAGGCTGTTTGCTACTGGGAAAAGGGTAAGTTCATTCGTATGCTTTTTTGTACTCTACTGACAATATTTATAGAGCAGAAAGGACATAACAGCTCCAATTCGACGTCGTTCTTTGACGCCCCCTCCCAAGATTGTCGTTTCAGAAGCCAACGCTCCTTCGCTTCCTCTACAAGCGCCTCATCCAACACAGACTAAACCTCCTCAGCGCACCGAAGACAACAAAGCCCCGGATGCACCGTCCCAGCGTCTGCTGCCTCCTATTAACATAGGGGCTAAGCAGAGCAGCCGCCCGCCGACAATAGCCACCAGCTCTCGTGATCGGAGTGTCTGGGACAGACCTGGCAGCCCCGACTACAGCGACAAGGAGAACGAGAGCCGCTCGGCTGGACCCGTTCACGAGGCAGAGAGATTTGAAAATCTTCATGATGCCGTTAAACTTTTTGAAGCTGCTATGAAAAATTATCCTAAAGCTGCTGCTAACGTTTCTGCTGAAGATCCTCCTAAAGAGCCTCACAAAGCTCCCACTGAAGGTCCAACTCAGGGTCCTGCTGAAGGTCCTGCTGAAGCCCCTCAAGCTCTAGCTCCAGCTAAAGGCGCGAGTGTCGGGAGTGATGAAGAGGGGAGCGAAAGTCGTAAGCACCCGGCGACTGAGAATGTGCGTCCAGAATTCACTGATCGTCAAAGAAGGGCTGCTGGTGGGACTATGGGACCGATTTGGACTATGAGAAGGTCTCGACCGGAGGAATTTGATGAAGGCCCGCCCCCGATAGCCTCGAAGCGCCATCGCAGTGAGCGGCATGGTGACAGGGCTCGTGAATAGATGGTGAGATTGGCTGAGTGAAGTGGGAGGTGTAACTAGTCAGATTCACTGTTAAAAAAAGTGGCGGATTAATAGTAATTTAGTATTCACTGTCCATGGTCTTGTGCGTGATGTCGCAAATGTTGGGATATTTTCTCGAGTATATAAGTCCTCTTGATATCGCCCATGTCCTCTTGTTGTTGCGACTCATTCTACACTTTTATACCTTCATCACTGCCATTGCTACTGACAATGTCCCGCAACTACCGCTGCCGGTACCGCAGGGGCCGACAGCAACCTCCAAAGCACTATCCCGACAATTGCAGGTCTAGCTATAGGCCCCCTCCCCGACGCAGAAGCCCCAGCAGGGAGAGACAAGACCGCAGCCGATCAAGTCGCCCACATTCCCGCCCATACTCCCGCCCATACTCCCGCCCATACTCTCGCCGCAGAAGACCAGACAACTGCACTGGCTGTGGGGTTGACTGGGACTCCTGCGCTAATTTCTGTATGCAGCGACCTATGATACAGATGGCACAATCGCTTGTAGACATGGCAAAAGCCATAACCCCGGAGCGGAGGGGGCGCAAGACGATTTTACGCACTGGCCCAGCCCACGCCGCTGATGCTAGGGGAGGCACTCCTCCTGAGGCTGATACTCATGAATGTCCAAGGAATTGCAATCATCAGTCGGCCAGGCACTGCACTGAACAATGTGTCGGGAATTGCACCGATCAATCTGCCAGGCATTGCCCTCCCCAGTCTGCCAGGCATTGCGCTGATCAATCTGCCAGGCATTGCCACTGTTGCGCCGCCCAACCGACCCCTGCGCCGGAGCCTGCACCAGCGCCTGCACCAGCGACCTGGTCTGGAGCTCCTCCAGCCGGCCCTCAGATGGACAATGGCGTGGGTCTAGATATCGTTGGCTTGTTCAATGACTTTAACACTGGTCTAGGTGGCAATTTCGACGCGCTGATGAGCGGCGCTCTATTGGACGACCTGGAAGCGCAGTACCAGCTCCCGACCTCGCAGCCTGCCCCGGCCCCTACCATTGCCCCTGCGCAGACTCAAACCCAGCCACGGTATCAGAGTATCATGGAAACTCCCCCACCACGTCCAGAGAACGGGTCCGTTCAGGACTCTACCGCTGGGGTGCAGGGAACTCCCCCCGCTAGCCCTAAGATCAGCCCCGCGACCCCTGGTCTCGCCTGGACAGGCGATGCCTGGCACGGCCCTGTCTGGGTTAGTCCTCTGCCTATAGCGCAAGGGCGTCGTGGTTCTCGTCGACGACCGCTGACTCCTGCCTCGTCGAGACTCCGTCACCCTTCTTCTGTTTCGAGCCGTACGCTCGACCAGGATGATGTTTCCGTTAAGGCGGAGGACAGCGACACTGAGACGCAAGACGGCGAGGACGAGGGCCAGTACAGGAGAGGAACATCTCGGGAACCTATTGATGTGGATGATGATGAGACGGAGGATCTGTTTAGTGATGTCGAACCTGGGTTTGGGTTTCCAGCTGGTCTTCGGACGCCTGAGGAGATTTAGTTTTTCATTTCATTGTGTGGTTGGATTTATGGGGTTCCTTTTTCCTCGTTCCTGGAGTGGCGTTATTAAGTTTAGGATGTTAATTGAAAAAGTTGGATGGGTGATGGTGAGACATATCTTTCTCTGTTGTTAGTAGAATAGTGTAAGCACCCCGTGCGTCCTCCTGACGAGCCTTACTTGTGAATGAGTGGAACCTGCATTCCTTTCCTTTATATTCTAGACACTCGAATAAGAGTGAGGAATCCGCGGCAGGAACGATAGTTCCGAATCTTGTAGTTATAATACCGCGACTGCATACTATATCTATTACGTTCTCATAGTCTAAACCCGTAACGGATGCGTTGGCTTCACAGAATGACAACTGTATAAAGACAAAAGTCGATATCAGCACAAGACCTTGACCATGTCACGCAATGGATGATTTGTACAGACCATGCAAGGGTTATTTGTCCGGTGACAGACCGCAACAAACCCCTCGCGCCTGTTCCTCGTGCACCGATAACAACGTCGATTAGACCGGAGATATTGACTGATTGGGCCCAATGTTACACAATAGCTGTCTTTGCTTTTGCTCGTGGTCGCAACAGCAGATTGATATAATGTCGTCCCCGCCTGAACGTGGACGGCGATGCATTCACACCCTTCAGACTCATCACCATGGTCTTATCAACAGCATCTTCGTCCAACAATGAGAGCCCCCCAGAGAAATTACCGGGTAGTCCAGACCAGAATACCGACGACTATGGAGCCGACAGCAATCTCCGGCGCATGCTATCCACGCGCCACATCACCATGATCGCGCTCGGCTCGTCCATCGGGCTAGGCATGTGGCTTGGGAGCGGTACATCGCTGCGCAACGGCGGCCCGGCGGCGATGTTCATCGGCTATTTTCTGGCCGGGTCGATAGCGTGGTCGGTGAATCAGGCGATTGGCGAGATGGCGGTGCTGTATCCGATTCCGAGCGCGTTCGTGCAGTGGGCGAGTATGTTTGTGTGTCCGTCCGTGGGGCTTGCGGTGGGCTGGGTGTCGTGGTTTGGATCGTTTATTAATATTGCGAATGAATTGCAGGTAGGCTGTTTCACTGGCCAGTTTGGTTGATTAGGCTTGCTGATTGGGAAGGGTGCTGCGACGGTGCTGCATTTCTGGACAGACAAGGTGCCGACTGCGGCGTGGGTTACCATCTTCTGGGCCGTCATAGTCCTGGTCCATGCATGGACAGTCAAGTTCTTCGGCGAGATCGAGGTCGTCAGCTCGACCATCAAATTCGGGTGGATGTTTGTCGTTGTGATCTCGTTAATAGGTCTGACCCTCCAGTATCAACCATGCAGCCCTAACAGACGCAGTTGTATCCGCCGGCGGTGCCCCAAACCACAAGACAACGGGCTTCGAATACTGGAACTCAAGCCCCTTTACCAACGGCTTCAAAGGGTTTCTTAGTGCATTACCAACCTGTATCTTCGCCATGTCCGGGTCCGAGACCGCTGCCATAGTCGCATCAGAGACCCGGAACCCTCGCAAGTCCGTTCCTACAGCCGTGCGGTCAATCTGGATTCGGCTGGGGTTGTTTTATATTCTGGGATCACTCGCAATATCCATCACCGTCTCCCCACAGGACCCGAACCTGTTTGGTGCGGACGGCGATAATAACTCCCCGTTTGTAGTTGCATACCAGAATGCAGGGATACCAGTTCTAGCACACATGACGAACGCAGTGATATTCATCTCTGTTCTCTCGTCAGGGAGTATATCGAGCTTCAACGGCTCGCGCGTCTTGGTCGGCCTGTCCCATCTGCATATCGCTCCAAAGGTATCCCTCTATCTATACGCACTTCATTCAATCTAACCAGAACAGATCTTCAGCCACGCCGACTCCCAAGGCCGCCCACTAGCAGGCCTCGCCATAACTCTCCTAGGCGGAAGTCTCGCGTACCTCAACGTCTCCAACAGCGGCTCGGACGTGTTCACCTGGCTATCGAACCTAACAACCCTCTTGGAGCTCTTCAAATGGGGCGCCCTCAGCGCCTCGCACCTGCGCATGAGATACGCATGGAAGATGCAGGGCCGACTGGACTCGGATCTCCCCTGGCGCTCGCGCTCGTATCCGTATGCGTCTTGGTGGGCGTTGATCTGGTGTGTTGTGTTGATAATTGTGGAGTTTTATCTGGCGGTTTGGCCGCTGAATGAGCGTTCGAGTGCGAGGCATTTCTTTGCGAATTATGTTAGTGTGGTTCTGGTTGTGGGGGTTTATTTTGGGGCGAGGGTCTGGTATAGGGGGCCTTGGTGGGTGGATTTGGCTAAGGTGGATTTGGATCGGAAGAGGAGGTTTTATCATTTGGAATAAAGGATGGGAAGGATATATAGAGTCGTACTGGTACCAAGACTACGGGATATGAATATACAGTATCGTCTTATATTAGAGTACGATACAAATCTCCTATACAAACCATCCGTCAAACAACCAACCTATATACCAAACCCATCCCTCCCTGAACATACCATGCAACAACTCTAAGTTCTTAATCTAAATAGCAGACCGTCCATGCGTCTCAAACGGCAACCCAAAGCAAATCAACCCAACAGCAACCCACAGCGCCGCACTCGCATAAAGCGGCGCGGTCGTGAACCCCGTCTGCGACGAGACTATACTGGCCACAAGCCCACCAAGGCGCAGAAGTGACGCCGCTGTTCCTGTCCCTGTTCCACGGTGGGGGGCTGGGAAGGACTCTGGTGTGAATGCAAACATGACCGCGTATTCTAAACACGTTAGTAGAGAACAAGAAACCCGGCTAGGTGGGTGAAGGGCGTACCAAAATTCCCAAGTAATCCAGTTACACAGGTAAAAGCCAGACTGGCAACCTGCGTAGTGACGCCCACATACGCAAAGAGGAAGACACCGGTAATAATAGACGAAATGCCCATCATCCACCGACGGCCCAGGAATGTATTAACGAGGAAAGCAGCAGAAAGCGGGCCCACGACCCCAACCGCAGATTGGATACAGTAGTTCCTATACGTGAGATCCAGAGACGAAGACTCCGTGAATCTGGTAGCAAGGTAAGAGGGGAGGAAGTTGAAGTACAGCGGATACGCAACACCGATCACCAGCCAGATTACCCAGATCAGGGCAGTGTGGAAGGAGAGTTTCCTCGTTGCGAAGAGCGCGGCGTAGTGTGAGCCGCGGAATTCTTTTATGTTTTCTTGGATGATTTCCATAGTCGATAACCCGCCGCCACTGGTTTCTCCTGAGGCAGGGGTCATGCCGAGTCTGCTGTCGATGGCCTGGAGCATGTCCAGAGTCAAGGGCTCGGGTTTACCGTTCTGACGCGCGACGTAGTTAACTGCCTCGACGACGGCTTGGTCTTTGCCTTGCGAGAGCAGGTAGCGTGGGGTTTCGGGCATTTTGAAGACGAAGATGCGGATGAGTGTGAATGCGAGTGCGAGTCCGCCGAGGGTTATGAGGGTGTATCTCCTGCGGCTGTATTAGAGATTTGATGCTGATACTGGAAGATAGCTTACCAGCCCATGTTCTCGGCCCGCGAGCAGGTGTCAGGGGTGGCATCTGTAGGGCAGGAGAAGTTTGCCAAGAAGACCCAGGCCAGTAAGGAGACTACCAGCTGGCCGAACATCCACCAGGCGCTTAAGGCTGTGAGGAGGAACTGGTGGCTCGGGGGGAGGAACTCGAGGCTGTGCTGTTAGTACAGCATTTCTAATCCGGGGGTTAGGTTTACCAAATCAGAGAGCTGGCTGGGACATTCCCCCCGGCTGCCGTCCCTATAACCGCCCACATGGAGCAGAACGCAACAAAGTTCATTGTCCCAGCTGCTCCGCAGAGGAACACCCCGGCCACGATTAGGGTGATGTTGAAGGCGGGCTTACGGCCGATCAAGTCGCACGAGATGCCCCAGAACGAGGCACCGAGGATGAGACCGACATAATACGCCACGGAGCTATAGCTGACTTGCTTGATACCGGAAAACTCGAGCTGGATGGGCGGTTGAACAGACGCTATCCCTTGACTTGTATAAGTTAGCATTGCATATAAAGGTTGAGGGCTGGGCTCACCTCGCCAGGTTATCGACAACATAGCCAAAACCCGTCACGAGGAAGAGCTTCCACTGGAACCTGCTTCGATTAGACTTGGACTCAACGCAGAGAGAGAAAGAAGATACCATCCCATCCCAATCTCCGTCATGCACTGCGAGACCAGCTCCGACTTGAGCCGGTACGCGTCCGAGGTGGCCGAGCCGTAGAACTGCTCCATCTCGGCGTCGTCGACGACCTCCATCTTGCCGATGTCATGCTGCGGGTCGTCGGCCTCTGCGGGCTTGTCACGCTTTCCGAGTTCGATTTCCATAGTAGTTTTGTTGTGTTGTTGCTGCTCCTGATTTAGGTGTCGCAGAGACGGGGATATAAAGCTTCGGAGACTTAGGGCTCCCTCTGACGAAAGGGACAGCTGGCAGAGGTGCAGGACAGCACAGCACAAGGGTGGGGTTGTCTATCAGGACTCCAGTTCCCTCCACTTTGATAGGGGATGGACAGTGCACGGGCCGTAGCATGGGGGTTGATCAACTGCATGACGTGCCTTAGCATGGGAGATGGCTGCCTGAGCAGGCCATGATGAGCTGTCATATAGTTAACGGACAAACGCTGAATAGGTGGATGTTAATGACACTGATGAATCCCAACAAATACATAACTGACATTCAATTGGAGCAAAGATACTGTAACACTAGAATACTGATACTTTGAACCCTCAAGCATCAACTAGGGTACTACGATTTAAGCAGCGATGGCCGTCCCCTGTGTACTCTCCAACCCCTTCCCCTTCGCCTTCTCAGCCAGCTCCTTCTTATACGCCTCCGCCCGCCCATAACTCTGCTTATACGCGCCCTTGACCATATCCTCCACCGTGATAGGCGCATACTTCGGCTGCTCCCCAGCCTTGCAGCAATTCGGCAGACACTCGCAGATGTGGTCTGGATTCCCGCTGAAGAAGAAGGGAATCGAGTACCGTTCGCGCCCGGACTTGTTGATGACCCGGTGGATATTCGATTTGTATCTGTCGTTGGCCATGCGCATCATCAGGTCGCCGAGGTTAACCACGTACGCGCCAGGGACGGGTTGTACCTTTACTTGTTAGCTGGAACATAAATATGGATAGAAGGAAGAGATATACATCTAACCACTGTCCAGTGGGAACATCCAGAACCTGCAACCCATCAACCTCATCCTGTAGCAGGAGTGTCACGCAACCAAAGTCCGTATGCGCCCCAATGCCCCGATTTAGCTTCTCGTCCTCGTCCTTCGGCTGGGATGGGTAATGCAGCATCCGCATCGTCGCGACACCACCGGCCGTCAGCGGATCGAAGAAGCTCTGGTCGACATCGAGAGTGCGCGCCAGAACGCCCAGGACGTCCTTGGCTAGCTCGTAGACGGCGCGGTAGTACTCCATGCTTGTTTTGCGGAACTCTTCGGCGTCGGACACGGTTGGCGGCCACTGGTTGGGACCACTGTTGAGACGCTGGTTGATGTAGTAGGGGTGGTCGGTGCTGATGTCGTCGCCGATGTAGAGGCCTTCCTTGAGTTCGGGCGCGGTGCCGATTTCGAGCATCTGCGAGCGCAGCAGCTCGTAGCCGCGGTTGAAGGTATTGTTATCTATCAAATTAGTTTTAGCTGGGTTGGATAGTTATGTGGGTTGGTGTGGTGGTGTACTTTTGTCCACTTTGAGCTTCTCCTCCAGGGGCAGCTCGAAGAAGCGCTTTGCGCAGGCCATGACGCGCTGCTGCAGCTCGCGCGGGATGCGGTGGCCTGTGATTTGGAAGAAGCCATTGTACTCGCATGAGTCTCTGACCTGCTGCACGAGCTTTTCCTTTGCTGCAGAGTCGGCGCCGTAGAAGGGCGAGAAGTCGAGGATCGGCGGTGCAGATGGAGCCATTTTATTTAATTGTATGTAGAATGCTGTACTGATAACTATTGAGACTGCGATTTAGAAGTAATTGATATAATTGATTATGACCAGCCTGTCTTATGAGTTATGTTTGACCAGCATATATTTACTGAAGCTGTTTAACGTCTTCCCCTCTCTGTCCAAGCCGGGTAGATGTCCGGCTGTCAAAGCTGAAAGCATCTCCAAAGCCAACAGCCAAGAGTGGGAGCTCGAGAATGGGCCAAAGATGGGGTGATATCGCTGATACGAGCGACTCCAACTCAACTCCACTGGTGTTATCTCGAGGCCATTGAGGACCAGGTAAGGATGCTGAATGTTGGGGTTGCACAGCAGCGACACAGCGTCTGCAAGGAGGCCTCAAAACAAATTATAAACCCCCACATTTCTCGTCTCTCCACTGTCTGTAATTTCTGTCACTCGGTCTTCTGTCCTGCGCTGTTTTCGCCATGGCTGACGTTGAGAAAGTATCGGATAATCCGCCGGACACCAAGACCGGCGAGTCTAGAGTCTATGTGGACACTGAGGCGGAGAAGGGCTTTGGTATGTTCTCCAGATGGCTGAGATGTCGTGCTAACTGTGTAGTCCGCAAGGTGGATTGCTTTGTGCTACCATTGCTGTGCTTGGTATGTCTCAGTGTCCACTTGGTGATAGGGCTAACCAAGGCAGATGTACTTCTTCGATTGCATGGACCGGGTATGCAGTCCAGATTTGTATGACATTGGAAACTAATTCAGTAGAGCAACCTCGCGAATGCAAAAACAGATGGGCTTGATAAAGATATCAACCTGAAGGGGAATGAGTACTCGCTGCTGATTCTGATCTTCTACATCCCGTTCGGCTTGTTTGACCTGCCATGGAACCTGTTGATCAAGCGGTACTCGGCACGGATCATGCTGTCGCTAAGTATGTATCACTTATATTTAGAAATATAGCTAACTCTATAGTGACCGTTGTTTGGGGAATCTGCGCTCTGTGCCAGTGTGCAGCGCACAACTTTGGCAGTCTACTGGCTGTTCGCATTATCCTGGGGTATGCTCCTACTCCCCTCTTTATAGTAAGGGTCGTTGACAAGATAGAATCTTCGAGGCCGGCTTCTTCGCCGGAGCAACATTCTACTTCACCCTCTTCTACACCCGCGGCGAGATGGGCTTCCGCCTCGCAATCCTGCAATCTATGGCCGTTCTCGCCTCAGCCTTCAGCGGGCTGATCTCATTCGGGCTCTTCCAAATAAACCACCCAACCGTGCACGGCTGGCAGTGGCTATTCATCGTAGAAGGCGGAATGACACTCATCATCGGTGTCATCGGGTTCTGGTGGCTCCCTGACAACGGACAGACGGCGTGGTTTCTGAACGAGCGCGAGCGCGCTGCGGCGTCGGCGCGTCTGCTGCGTGATACTTCGTCTGAGGTTGAGACGAAGCTGGAATTGAAGGCTGCGTTTCAGACGTGGAATGATTGGAAATTCCCGATTTGGGCGGTTATCACGTTTACGTATCCCGTGGCGTATGCGACAGCGATGAATTTCTTTCCTTTGGTATGTCTGCCATTCAATATGAGATAAATCTGACAATATAGATCGTGAGTCGGTTGGGCTACGACACTGTCAAGACAAATCTGTGGACGGTTGCCCCGAATCTCGTCGGCGCGGTGATATTGCTCGTCGTTGCCAAATCGTCGGATATGTTCCGTGAGCGCTCTCTGCATATCATTTTCTCACTGATAGTATCGCTAGCTGGCATGCTCGTACTTGCAAGTATAGACGTGGTTGAGAATAAAGGCGTCTCGTACTTTGCCTGTTTCCTCCTGGCAGCCGGTGCGTATATCCCCAACTGTCTGGTGCATGCATGGCACAACAACAACAACACCAACGAGAACTCCCGCGCTGCCAATACGGGATTCTTCGTGGGTCTTGGTAATCTAGCTGGTATACTCAGTGCTGCGACGTTCCGCACAGAATATGCGCCCAAGTACATTCCCACGCTGGTGGCGACGTGTGCGTGCAACGGGGTCTGCATTGTAGCGACCGCGTTCATGGGGACCTGGATGCGGATCGAGAATCGGCGACGAGATCGAGAGCAGGGGGTTAGTCTGCGTGCTGGGCAGGTCGAGACATCGCAGCTGGCAGAGGGAGAGAAGAGCCCTGAGTGGCGATATTTTGTGTGATACAGCAGTCTTGTATAGCCTCGTATATCTAGTCTTACGTAGCACCGCTTATCAGTGCCACATTCAAAGCACTGTCATTCGAGCATTAAAGACGCTATAATAGCTTACCCCGCACGCTTATCGTCTCCACTGATAGAATATATGTAATCCGGGGTCTGCAGCTTTTCCTCTGCAGTGCAGTTCGCCATGAAGAAACACGCGTGCGAGTATCCTGGCTGCGACAAGGCCTTCACCCGGGCTGAGCACCTGCGGCGACACTCGCTGAACCATGAGACTGCGAACAATGGATACACCTGCCAGCGATGCTTCACCCATTTCTCTCGTCCAGACCTCCTGAGCCGCCATATGAGCCGGCACGCGAAGAAGGACGCCGAGGCTGGGGGAGCCGGCAAGGGTGTGCTGGAGACAAGGAAGAGAATGCGTCGGGCTGAGGATGGCTCGATTATCGTGCGGCCGCCCAAGAGACAGTCGCAGTCGCGCCAGAAGGCCATGTCTTCGTCGCTGTCGGTGAGGAGCTCGCCGAGCCATCCTGAGGGCGCCCCGGTGTCTCCTCCTGGCTCATCGGGGAACCCTGTCTCGACGTCGACCATGTCCATCGGCGAGACTGAACTCACGGACCCTGATCCATTGCTGGCGCCGATGATGCCAGGTCCGTTTGAGCCGTATGTCGAGCCGATTCCAGGGCAGTTCGACGCTGCTGATGGCTCATGGAGCACTGGCTTTGAGACGGACATGTTCATGAATGACACTGGTATGTTTTGCGAGATCATTGTATAGCTTCATCTGACCGAACAGCAACCGATTTTAATCTCCCTTTTGCGGCGACCGGCAATTACAACTGGCTGTTCGATGTGGCCTCGCTTGACGATGCATTTCACCACCTGGAGCTGCCTCTTGGTCCTGATCTCGTACCCTTCACCGATCCAATCGACCTGCCAGATCCCATGGCAGACTTGAATCTCGACCTCGATTTGAACGATCTCCCTACCACTTTCGACCAGGACGGCTCTTCAGTGCTCCTTCAAGCTGCCTCCTTTGTGGAACGTTCCAGCCCAGAGCAGCGTCGCGACCTGACCGACCTGGACTGGATGGGCGGACCGACACTGGACAACAGCATCCCATTACAGCCCCAGCTCAACGACGACGCTCGCAGGGGGATATTAACGTTAATTGCACAGAGTCCGCCGGTAGATATCCATGGGCAGCCTCTAAACCTCGACTCGCCCCTGCTCTCGCTCTCTGCCCTGCAGAGCTACAGCGACTTCTTCTTCTCCCGCTTCAACACCACATACCCTCTCATCCACACCGCAACCTTCGACCCAAACACCATCGAGCCCGTCTTCCTCGCGGCGATCCTCTCCATGGGCGCCACCTACAGCAGCCGCGAAGCCCACCAGCTCGCCGTCGGCATTCACGACGCCCTGCGCAACCAGCTCTTCTGCCACGGCGCGTTCTCCCCACAGCCGGACCTCTGGGTGCTGCAGGCCATGCTGCTCATCGACTGCTTCGGCAAGATGCGCGCAGGGCCGAAGCAGCGCGAAAACGCCCAGATGTTCCACTGCGTCTTGATCAAGCTCATCCGGCGGTCAACGTGCACCTCCATCCGCAATATCAGCACGATACCGACTCTCGAAACACCGACCTCGGAACGAGAGGAGGCGTGGAAAGCAGCCATGGATGCTGAGCAGCGCAAACGGCTCGCGTTCCAGTGCTTCATGTGGGATACGGAGCACTCCGTCCTCTTCTCGCAGTCGCTGTGTATGTCTGCGTTTGAAATCCGCTCTTCCCTTCCTTGCTCTGCGGCTGCTTGGGAGGCACACACGGCCGAGGAATGGTCTCGCCATGCAGCTCGGGATACAGAGCATAGCTTCCTACCTGTGCTGAAGGGGTACATCACGCCCGGAGCTGTACCCAGACCACGGGATCTAAACGGTCTCTCACGCCTTGTCGTCCTGCACGGGCTGATGTCTATAAGCGCGGACTTGAAACGACGTGATCAAACAACACTGCGCTCAGAAACACCCGAGCGCATGGGCGCCTGGACACCAAGAGTCGGACGGGCATACGATCTGTGGAAAGCCGACTTCGACGCAGACTGTCTCAATATGAAACTAGGATCACAAGCACCAGCAGACGAATGTAAGCGCTTCGCGGCGCTGAAACCGGCTGCGATGGCTCTATACCGCGCGGCGTCGCTGGCGCTGCATGTCGAAGTCCTGGACCTGCAAATCGCTGCTGGCGCGTCGCAGATTCTAGGGCGCGTTGTTACGCCTAGTGACCGGGATCGCTCGCGCGGGATGCTCGCGCGCTGGCTATCTGGTCCTGGGTCGGAGTGTACATCTGCGTCTCGCCATGCGGCGTTTCTGCTCCATGATGCCGTGCTGAGTTTGCATGACTGGGAGCAGACGGATGCGTTTCATTTCCCGTGGTGTCTGTATCTGGCTACGTTGACGGTGTGGGCGTTCCATACTGGGATGCGGGATGATGGGATACAGAGGCCGAGACCGACGGATCTGTCGTCGTTGATTGTGGCCATGACGACGTCGAATGGGGGTGAGTTGGCGGCGTTGGCTGGGCAGTATGATACGAGGCCGTTGGTTAGGGCTATGGCGCAGCAGTTGGCGACGGTGCGGTGGGCGATGGTGCATGATGCGATGAAGGTGTTGGTTGGGTTGGGTTAATGTAAACTGTAATGTATCATTTCAACTGCTTTCAACTGTGTATTCTCTATGGACCTTGATCAAGCAAATGCGTAGTCTGTATAGCCCTTCTCCGGCGGACTCGCCCCATAGAATGTATCCCGGTCATACTGGTTCAACTCAAGACCCTCCTGCAATCTCCTGGGTAGATCTGGGTTCGAAATAAACAGTCTCCCAAAGGCCACCGCATCAGCTCCATCGCCAGTAAGCTTCTCCCCGGCATTATTCGTCTTGAAGTTGCCCGCCGCGATGAACCCAACACCACCCTTCTTCAACACAGCACGGAACGAATCCAGCGAAGGAACAACAACCTCCTGCGTCTTCTCAAGCGCCTGGATCTTCGCAGCCTCGTCAAGAACTTCATCAAAGCGCGGCTCGATCATGTGGACATAAGCCGGGCGAGCCGACTCAGGCAAACCTGCGATCGCACCGCACAGATACCCCCAGTGTTTCTGCGGGTTCGAGTCCCGTGTGTCTTGGAAGTAATTGTACGGACTGAGTCTGATTCCCACGCGGTCTGCGCCGATGGCACCCGTTACGGCGGTGATGATCTCGAGCACGATCTTGGTGCGGTTCTCGATACTCCCGCCGTATGCGTCGGTGCGGTTGTTGACGTTGTCGTGCAGGAATTGGTCGAGCAAGTACCCGTTTCCGCCTATACTGTTAGCATATACCATATGGGATAGGATAGATAGGTTAAAGGGGTACCGTGTATTTCAACGCCGTCAAACCCAGCTTGAATCGCCCGCTTCGACGCAGCGGCGTATTCCGCCACGGTCTGCTTGATCTCGTCCACCGTCAACGGCCTCGGCGGGGCATCGGCGTACTCGCTCCCATCCAGCGCTTTTCCTGAGATGGGGATGTTGCTAGACGAGACGGTCTGACGTCCACCCAACCACCCTGGTGTCGTGGCACGACCAACATGCCACAGCTGGCATAGGATCACAGCGCCCTTTGCGTGGACGGCGTCGGTGACCTTCTTCCAGCCTGCGATTTGGGACGGGGTGAAGATCCCCGGGACGCCGGGGTATCCTGCTGCCTGGTTTTATCTTATTAGCTGGGAGTAAGTTGGGCGAGTAGGGCTGGGTATGTACTTCGTGGCTAATTGGGGTTGCTTCGGTCAGCATCAGCCCGCCCTTGGATGCGCGCTGCTCGTAGTACTGCACGTTGAGGTCATTGGGTACCCAGACGCCGTCGGACTCTTTGGTTGAGCGCATGCGCGTGCAGGGGGCTTGGATGACGCGGTGCTGCAGCGCGAAGGCGCCCAGGCGGAGGGGCTGGAAGAGCGGTTCGAGGGGGGAGAGGGAGCCCATTGTATATTATTCAATTGAGTCACAAGGTATAAAGGAATTGAATATGTTTCTGTGGAGTTGTTGCTGGTTGAAGGATTCTCTCTTATATTGTACGTCCACCACTCTTGGGACGTGCATAGCAGGAGTGGGATCATATCAGGGTGGGGGTTACACTGGCGTCACTCGTCAGTATCTGCGGGTGAGGTAAGGAGGTCAGACCCCTTCAGCGGTATGTATTTAATGCGATACTAATGCAAGAAGCTGGAGTCCTGTCTATCCGTTCTAGAATATGCCATCATGGATCCCTTCCTCTCCTCCGCGTCTCAGACGCTATCGTTCTACCTGAATGGCACTCCCATTCACCTTGCAAACCCCCATCCCCGCTGGACTCTACTCGACTTCATCCGCTCGCAGGATGGCCTCAAAGGCACGAAGCTAGGCTGTGGCGAGGGCGGGTGCGGTGCTTGCACTGTCGTCCTGCAGACGAGAGATGCCTCGCGCCGTATTCGCCATGTCGCTGTGAATGCCTGTCTTTATCCTCTAATCGGAGGTGTGTCCTACTACTTACTACTAAACTATGTAAATACTAACGGAATAGTCACCGGAAAACATGTTATCACAGTGGAAGGGCTGGGCAGCGTCGACAACCCGCATCCACTACAAGACAGGATCGCAAAGCTGCACGCGTCGCAGTGTGGATTCTGCACGCCTGGGATTGTCATGTCGCTGTATGCGATTGTCCGTAATGCATTTGATCCTGCCACGGGGCAGTTCCAGCTCTCGGAGCAGGATATCGAGGGGAAAGGACATCTAGATGGGAATCTGTGTCGGTGCACGGGGTATAAACCTATCTTCCAAGCGGCGAGGACGTTCCTTCGTGAGGATCTAGGCGTCACGCCGGCTATTGTGCCGTCGGTTTTAGACGAGACGGAGATAGACATGACTGGGTCTGATTCTGCGTCTGCTTCCAGGTCTGGGTCTGGATCTGGCTCTTGTGGTCGTCCCGGCGGCTGCTGTCGTGATACCCCTGGAGGATCATGTTCCAGCTCAGATATAACAGTCCCTTCACCACCATCCTCTCCCAAGCAGTTCGATTTCATCCCGTATGTCCCGACTACGGAGCTGATATATCCCCCCGGTCTGGCCAAGTTCCAGCCTCAGCTGCTGTCCTACGGAGACGAAAGCCAGGCCTGGGTGAAGCCTACAACGGTACAGGAGACGCTGGACATATTATCTCGATACCCTAATGCGACTCTAGTAACAGGCGCAAGTGAGATCCAAGTAGACGTGCGATTCAAGAACTTCAGTCCTCCGATTAGTGTCTTTGTCGGCGACATCCCCGAGCTTACATCCATCAGCTGGAGCGACGACACCCTGCACGTCGGGGGCTCAGCCTCTCTCACAGACCTCGAGAATGAATGCCTACGCCGTATTCCTGACCTCAAAGGTACAAATCCAGGCTACGCATCAACACTCTCAGCAATCGCCAAAACCCTCCGCTACTTCGCCGGCCGCCAGATCCGCAACGCTGCCTCGCTAGCTGGGAATATCGCAACGGCATCTCCAATCTCCGATATGAACCCCGTCCTGCTTGCCTTGAACGCAATAGTACATACCAAGACCCTAGAAAAGGAAGACTCAATCCCAATGAGCCAAATGTTCAAGGGATACCGCAAAACCGCCCTCCCACCATCCTCTCTTATAACATCCATCTCCATCCCCATGCCCTCCCAGCATAGACTTGAATTCACAAACGCATACAAACAAGCAAAGCGAAAAGACGACGACATCGCCATCGTCACCGCCGCATTCACCGTCCGTCTCTCCGACGCCCCGGAACATAAAATACAAAAGATATCACTCGCCTTCGGCGGCATGGCACCAACCACCGTCCTCGCTCCCAAAACAGCATCAACTCTGCTAAACCAACCCTGGACATCTACCACCCTAGAGGCAGGTCTAACGGCTCTAAGCCAGGAGTTCGCACTCCCTTATAATGTCCCCGGCGGGATGGCCACATTCAGACGAACACTGACCCTCTCCCTCTTCGTGCGGTTCTGGCACTACGTCTGCCAGAAACTAAATCTCGACTTCGATCCAGACCTGGTCGATGAAATACACCGCGGGATATCGTCAGGGACGAGGGATGACGTGAACCCACACGCCCAGCGCGTTGTAGGACAACAGATCCCGCACGTTAGCGGGCTGAAACATGCAACTGGTGAGGCGGAGTATGTCGACGATATGCCCCCGCTTCATCGGGAGTTACATGGGGCGTTGGTTTTGTCTGAGCGTGCGCATGCGAGGATAGTAGAGGTTGATTGGACTCCGATATTTGAAGCCGGGGCGCTGGGGTATGTGGATCAGGGTTCCTTGCCTGGGGAGAAGAATCTGTGGGGCTCTGTTGTGCATGACGAGCCGGTTTTTGCGAGGGGGGTTGTGAGCTCGCATGGACAGCCTGTTGGGATGGTTTATGCGGAGGAGTTGGAGGTTGCGCAGGCGGCGGCGAAGAGGGTTAGGGTTGTGTATGAGGATTTGCCGGCGGTGATTACGATTGATGAGGCGATTGAGAAGGAGTCATTCTTTAAGCATGGGAAGGAGTTGAGGAGGGGGGCGAGGCCAGAGGAGATGGAGAGTGTGTTTAAGGAGTGTGAGGTGGTGCTGTCTGGGACGACGAGGGTCGGTGGGCAGGAGCATTTCTATCTCGAGACGAATGCGGCCGTTGCGGTGCCGAATGCTGAGGATGGGAGTATGGATGTGTGGTCGAGCACGCAGAATACGTATGTCCATTGCCCTAATATTGTTCGCTGCTAACTGGTTAGAATGGAAACGCAGGACTTCGTCAGCCAGGTCGTCGACGTCCCCCGACACAAGATCAACGCCAAAGTACGCCGTATGGGCGGTGCATTCGGCGGCAAAGAGTCTCGCTCTGTGCCTATAGCATGCATGGTCGCCGTCGCAGCGAAGAAGACCCGCCGGCCAGTGCGCATCATGCTCAACCGCGACGAAGACATGATGACCTCCGGGCAGAGACACCCGGTACAATGTCGCTGGAAGGTAGGATGCACGCGGGAGGGAAAGCTCGTCGCCCTCGACGCAGACGCGTACAATAACGCAGGCTACTCGGTCGACATGTCCAGCGCGGTTATGGACCGGTGTCTCACGCATATGGACAACTGCTACTTCATCCCGAATGTATGGCTGCGCGGCTGGGTGTGCAAGACGAACACACACAGCAATACTGCATTCCGCGGCTTTGGGGCACCCCAGGCGATGTATATCTCCGAGAGCATCATGAATGCTGTCGCCGAGAAGGTAGGTATAAGCGTTGACGAGATCCGGCGGCGGAATCTGTACACCATCGGCCAGCGCACGCCATTCCTCCAGACGATCGACGAGGACTGGCACGTCCCTATTATCCTGGAGCAGGTGCGTCGGGAGGCGAAATACGATGAGCGCCGCAAAGCAGTCGAGGTGTTCAATGCCGCGCACCGCTGGCGAAAACGCGGGATCTGTCTTATCCCGACCAAGTTTGGGATTTCGTTTGCGACGGCGCTGCATCTGAACCAGGCCAGTGCGGCTGTGCGGGTTTATACAGACGGCTCGGTCTTGCTGCATCATGGGGGCACGGAGATGGGACAGGGACTGTACACGAAGATGGTGCAGATTGCGGCCCAGGAACTCGGGGTTGCTGTTGACCAGGTGTATACGGAGGGAACGTCCTCGTATCAAACGGCCAATGTCTCGCCCACTGCTGCATCTTCAGGCAGTGACCTGAACGGTATGGCGGTTAAGCACGCCTGCGACCAGATCAACGAGCGTCTGCAGCCATACCGCGAGAAGTTTCCAGATGCATCGCTGGGAAAGATTGCCATGGCAGCGTATCGCGACCGCGTCAACCTCTCTGCTGCTGGGTTCTGGAAGATGCCGACAATCGGTTACGAGTGGGGGAATTATGACCCGGAGACTGTCAAGCCGATGTACTTTTACTTTACACAGGTGAGCCCTACTTTACGAACTATATCTTCCAGTATTAATGTTATAGGGCGCTGCATGCACCGAAGTCGAACTGGACCTGTTGACAGGCGACCACACGGTCCTGCGTACCGATATCAAAATGGACGTCGGACGGTCGATAAACCCAGCGCTCGACTACGGGCAGATTGAAGGAGCATTTGTGCAAGGCCAGGGTCTGTTCACTATGGAGGAATCACTATGGACGCAATCCGGCCAGCTCGCGACCAGAGGACCAGGCAACTACAAGATCCCTGGCTTCTGCGACATCCCGCAGGAGTTTAATGTGAGTTTCCTCCAGGGTGTCGGGTGGAAGACGCTGCGTAGTATCCAGTCGAGTAAGGGTATTGGGGAGCCGCCGCTTTTCTTGGGAAGTACCGTCTTGTTTGCCTTGAGGGATGCCCTAGGATTTGCTAGAAGAGAACGAGGGGTGAAGGCGCCTCTGGTTTTGGACAGTCCGGCGACTGTGGAAAAGCTGAGGCTGGCGGTTGGGGACGAGTTGCTGGAGAAGGGCAGGGCTGAGAGGAGGGAGGGAGAGCGCAATTTCTTCGTTACTGTTGCTTAATCTCTTCGATTCCAGTCGTCACTGTAACCAAATAAGCAATTATCAAATGCATCCTGCCTGACCTGAAGTTAATTCGCAGCTCAACAGCTGATGACTGGAGTCTTACCATATAAACACGCTGATTGGGCTGACCCCTTCTCATCTGGGGATGAACTCAATACGAGTCAGCTGGGAGTATCAGCCACAGCGTCGAGCTGATGCGAGGCGTCCAGCCTCAGCTCGCCCTATATTTATCCAATTTCCGTCCGTTCAGCTCGTCCTGCTTCCAGAGCCTATCCATACTAAAATCAAATCTACTCCTGACTGAGGTTGTAAAGAACACCATGACAGACCCATCCCAGCCCTTTAACACAAGAGAATACCACCGCGGCGGTCCCGCTGATCTACGCGCACCATGCCCTGTACTCAACTCCCTAGCAAACCATGGGCTCATCGCCCGGTCCGGCCGCAACATCACAAAAGACTCCCTCCTGTCCGCCCTCAACGAAATCGGTCTATCTAGCAGCGCAGGAAAACTACTCTGCGATATCGCATTCAAAGTACACACCGACGACGCCAAGAATCGTCCTCCCGGTGCAGCGACGATGGGATTCCGCGACCCGGACCAGGTTAATGAGGACGGTGTTCCTGTGTTTAACCTTGACCAGGTGGGAAGGGCGCATGCGATGGAGCATGATATCTCGCTCACGCGCCAGGACCGCGCGCTGGGAGATCACATGGACCTTGACGAGGGATTGTATAAACGTCTCCTTGCGTGTCCAAGGGAGAAGAAGGCGTTCCGGATCTGGGATCTAGGGCGGTATCGCAAGGTTCTGCATGCTGAGCATAAGAGGGATAATCAGGAGCTGGTGTTTGGGGTGCATCAGCATGCGAGTGCGTGTTTGGAGGTTGCGGCTATGCAGTGTGTCTTTGGGAATGGGATAAGAGGGGGTGTGCCCATGGAATACTATGAGGCTGTGTTTAGGGATGAGCGATTGCCGTTTGATGAAGGGTGGAGGCCGCGCAAGTGGATGCTTCTGGTTGAGCTTGTGGGTGTTGCGTTGTGTGTTTCGCTTTGGGCATTTCAGATATAGCAAGTATATTTGTATTCGTCGCTTTCGAATAATTCTACCTAGCTGCACTATCACGTAGCTGCTCAATAGAGGAAACCGTGAATGTGGTCTCGTTAATTGGCAGGCTCTCGAAAACAACGACCACATATTTGGTATCACCATCAGCCTGTCCGGTTAGCAGGCACTGTGCCATAGAGAGGTGATTCCGACGTACCAGATGTATGCGATAATTCGTCCCAGCCACAACCTGGCTTTCAACACTCTCAACAGTCACATCCCCGCCATACTGGGCTTTTACGGCGTTGATGGCGACCTCTTCTGCTTGTGCAACCCGTGCGTCGTTGGGCGATGTTGGGAAATACCCGCCGGGCATGGGCATGATGGAATATAAGCTGGATGTAGATGTAGATAGAGAGTTGATGTGCTGAAGAGGTGCAGTGAGCTCTAAGTGCAACCCCACCGGTTAGTAATCCCAGTTTCATATTATGTAAGTATCATAATAATACGAGGCAGAGAGCTTGCATGTCTGGCAATACTATGGGCACATACTGGTGTCTTGAAGTCTGCCACTAACAGCGGAACATCTCCGTGTAGCGGAGGAGGAGACGGTTGGTATATTGTTCTTTTATCAGTCATCTATACTATGGTAACCAGACAGCAACATTTCCTTGATCTTTTCAACAGCTAGCTAATTGCTGCAAGGGCAAGACAAACGAGCCGGGCACAGTACATGATTTCCAGTTTCACACGTTGGGCGGCATCTTGATTAGAATAATCTCATTAACATCTCCCTTAGTTCTGTGGGACCCATATCCTTTAGCCGCTCTGCCTCACAACGCTTCAAAGAGAGATACTCCTGAAGGAGCCTCCTCGACACGACAGACCCGAGATCCTGAATCCCTTCACACAGGGCATCAAGTGCTTGGGCTATGGAAGTTGGAAGCCGATCCGCCTGAGATATTGCCGAGCTGTTCTCATCAAGGGCTATATCGGGCCATATGCACGGTTCATCATGTTGGATCCCCAGGAGACCTGCCCCCAAAACGGCTGCCAGCGTGAGGTACATATTGGCCGTGGCATCAATGCTGCGCAGCTCCCAGTGGCCCGGTTTGATTTTGCGAACTGTAGCGCCTCGGTACTCACTGCCCCACGCCACGGCCTCTCCCCCCATGTATTTCCGACATCGGGCGTAGGAGATCTCCAAGGGCATCGAGAAAGCGCAGAGCATCGGTAGCCTCTTGAGGATTCCAGCCAGGAAACTTGTCTCGTAGCTGGTCCGGCTGATCGAGATATGCGTATGTTGACCGAGTGCCTGTACAGGCTCCTTCGCGGTGACAGGCGACATTGTCACAATGCATCCGTGACGAGCAAAGACGCGCTTCAGGGTATCGTGGACAAGCACCAGTTGATCGACTGCGCGGATCGGGGGCAAGGGTCCCAGAGAGATTTCATACTGGCCGCGAATACCCTCTGCCTGGATCGTCTGCATGGAGACTCCGGCGTCCAGCAGCTCCTGCACTGCTTCCTCCAGATACTGGTAGCAGGGATCTCGTAGGCCATCGATCGCATATCGACCGAACCCTGCGCTCATGGGAACGATATTCCCGTCCGACGCCCGCATGACTTCAAACTCCACCTCCATTCCGACGAGAAAGTTTATATCAAAGTGCTTGGCTGCTGCATTGACGACATCAACTAGTGCTTGGCGAGGGCAGACGCTCTGATCCAACCTCGAGTTCATAAATGACTTTTGAAACACGCAGCACATCACTGTCGCATAGGATGGGCCCGGGCCGGCTTCGTTGATCACCTTCAAAGAGGACCAGTCGGCAACCATGTCGTGGCTCCCTCGTGCATCTAGCCAGGGAACAAAGGTGTTATCAACCAGACATTGGAAGGCAGCTGGCGAAACCGAAACATGGGTGCCGGACTTGGCCAGCTCCAGCCCATATTCCAGCGGAACTACTCGACCTCGAAGGATTCCCGAGTAGTCCTGCCATTGGAAGCGGATAAAGCGAACGTGTGGCTTGGTGGAGAGAAGGCCGGATAGGATGCGCATCGCCGGGCTGCAATTTGCGTCCTCCTGCTTGCAGACAGAGTTGTCTAATCGAGCCATGTTGAAATGGATAAGTATAGTTGTCTCAAGGTTAGGAAACCAAACCCAATCACTACCGCAGAAACACCGCAGCACTCGCATTTATAATGGTAGGACATTGGTTACATTTTTGCGGCCGTGCGGCCCTCTGGGTTACTGTCTGTAATGTGTAGCCCGCGTAATGCTTTCTTGAGGACGCGTAATGTTCTTGACGAGTCCAGGAGAAAGGGGTATTAAAGGCACCTTACCGCTTCACTGCTCTACATGACCTGTAGCCCACATAATATATTCTTGGCGGGCAGAGTTGACAGCACCGCTGCATGACCCTTGCATAGACTGCTGGGTGGAAACACCAAAGATCTTCACAGATCACCCATCTCCGGCGTTTTTTGGGAATTCAAGGTGTGATATGATGGTCATAATGCTTCTGAGCATTTTGGTGGGCACGACGCAGGTTCTTGGAACAGTACAAGGAATCATCGAACGGAAAGTTCGATAAAATGTGACTAAAAGTTCAAAGAAGGGTACTTTTCTACACCTATCAGCCTGTCCTGTATGGAGTCCACAGTGGCAATGCTTTTCCAAAGCTACTACTGTATCCTGCTCTCTCTTCCGTACCTTCTATCCGGTTAAAATTAAAGCATATTACATGGTGATTTAGACTAGCGGAATCTGAGGCAGTATTAATATACAGGCCCGGGTACTTTCGATCTATACCATACCTGAGGAGTCCAGTCGAATGGTCCCTTACGTCCATGCCATTGTATTTACCAGCCGATCGCTTCGTTGTCCCCAGGGATGGCGGACCTTGCTGTGAAGATGGATGATCAATCTGTCCAATGTAATTCTGTTTATTATCGAGTGCAAAGTTATCTAACCGTAGGCTACTTGTTCCCAACACATTTCCCCAGAAATCAAGATGGCAGTCGAGATTTCGATTCAACATCAGAAGCTTGAAAATGCCCCAGAGGGCGCCGCGGACGTCCCAGAAACAGTAATTGTCGACTTTGACGACACCTTCAAAGACCCACACAATTGGTCCAGCCCTCGGCGATGGTCGATATTATCACTGCTCATCATTCTCACCATCCTCACCAACCTGTCGACAACAATGGTTGCACCAGCACTGGATATAATCTCCACGGAGTTCGGCATGGACCCCAGTTTCGAAGGCCCACTGGTCATGTCAACGTACGTTCTTATGCTAGCATTAGGGCCTCTGCTTGTGGCTCCTTTAAGTGAGCTATACGGCCGGGTACCGGTGGTGCAGTGCGGGACAATGTGCTACCTTGTTTTCAACCTGCTGTGCGGGTTTTCGAATAGTAAGGCGCAGCTGTTAGCATTCCGAGTTTTGTCAGGTACTGGAAGTGGCGCAGCACCAGTTGTAAGGAGCAATTCCCTCACTTATTCGCATGCTGACGGCGACAGGTAGCGATTGGGTTTATCAGTGACTGCTTTCGCGACGACGAGCGCGGGCGAGCCCTGGGAGTTGCAAATATGGCGTTCATTCTAGCGGCTCCCCTTGGTGCCATCATCGGTGGACTCGCAGCTCAGTCTGCCACATGGCGTTATACATTCTATGTAACCTCTGCTGTCGCAGGCCTTCTCGTCCTAGCCGGTCTGCTGGTTTACAGGGAATCCTATGCCCCTGTGCTGCTGCTTCGACGGCGACAAAAGCTGCGCAAAGACTGCCCAGGGGACCAGACAACGTTCAGGACGCCATACGAGCATGATTGCCCGACCGTTGCCCACCTCTATTACAAGACTCTGATCCGCCCGGTGTACTTCCTCGCCACCCAGCCGATCGTGCAACTATTAGCGCTTTACGCAGCTTTCATCTATGGGACCACCTATCTAATATTCTCCACCTTCCCTACCTTATGGGCAAGGCACTATCATCAGGGAAGAGTTACTTCCTCACTGCACTTCATCGCGGCCGGAATCGGCTACGCCATCGGCACCATATTCGGGATCCTGTTCGCAGACCGCATGTACCGCACCCTACGAGCCCGGAACAGCAATGTTGGCAAGCCCGAGTTTCGCCTCCCCCTGCTCGCCGTCAGTGCACTCTGCGTGCCCCTGAGTCTGTTCTGGTATGGCTGGTGCGCCGAGTATCGAGTCCATTGGATGGCCCTGGACACGGCCATTGTAACACTGATGTGTGGCTGCACGCTGGTTTTCCAGTGCGTGACCGCGTACATGATTGAGGCATACACACTGCATGCGAGCAGTGCGTCTGCCTCGTCCTTCCTGCTGCGCGGGCTCTGTGCATTCGGGTTTCCTCTCTTTGGTCCGACCCTGTATGAGCGGCTCGGCTATGGATGGGGGAACAGTCTGCTCGGGTTCCTGGCTGCCATCATTGCGGTTCTGGTCCCGATTTCGTTGTGGATATTCGGGGAGAAATTGAGGAAAGCAGGTAATTACACGTATCATTCGCATTAGTGGCACTTGCTGGCTGGTAGCATGGTTCGTGACTATCTAAAAATCCCAGCTGTTGAGTTTTTTTTTTTTTTTTTTTTTTTTTTTATCACAGCACAACTCTCAGTTTATAGAATATCAATCAGAAGAGTCAGTCGTCCAAGCCCTCCCCGTTGCAGCCAGACGCCCAGCAAATACACAGCCTCAAGAGGTGCAGTTTAAGATTGATTTCTCGCTCTATGCTACTTAACCCACTCATTAGTTACAGCCAGTACATACGACCACAGGGTGTGGAAAACAGGGCTTCCCGTCCGCTCAGCCGTACTTAAGCCACACGCCGGCTGGTTAGTAGTATGGTGGGTGACCACATGCGAATCCCAGCTGTTGTATGTTTTTGTTTCCTTTATACTATATTTTTAGTCATAGGAATAAAGATGTCTGTATACATTAGGACAGTAGGACTAATACAGCCAGTGATGACATGAAAACAAAATACATTTGCCACCACAGCTGTAGAACTATACAACAGGAAACCCTTAACAAACTACCACTCAGTATCAAGAAAGACAACGTTAGTGCAATGCTATCTGCGCTCTCCCGCTATTCAGCTTTCGTGATATCATAATGTGGTTTATATTTAAAGGGAAATTTGGTCTTTTGTCCGTCCAGTCCGTGCCTCCCTTCGACAACAATCCTCCACGTAGCATTCTTCATGAGATTGATGTGCGTTTGGTCCAACCAAGTGACTGACCGCGAAACATACGCGATGGCCCTGTAGAGGTTCACGCTTGAAGCCCACACACCCTTCCAAAGGATGTTGGACTTGGGAACCTCAAGTTTGTCACAAAGCTCGTCACCAGCAAGACCCCGAGCTGTAACCGTTATAATCCCCGTAGGGAGATAGAATGGGGGCGCGCTTTCAAATGACTCAAGGAGGTTCCTTGCCAGAACTCTTGAATTATCATTTGGATGGATTTCATAATACAACATGCTCTCCTGCAACAGCTTAGCGCGCTGCGGTGTTGCAAAGAACCGCTCTGGCGCTCCGATCAGGTAGGCTATGTAGCGCCAGAACGCGATGGTATCGACAATTTCCTGCTCGTGCATGTGAAGTTTCTGCCGGGGCAGGCCCGACCAGATCGGAGCCGACGAGAATCCGCAGATAGTGACAGCTGAATCGAAATCGTTGATCGGAATACCCCAGTTTTCAACGTCATAGTACTCGGGCTTCGCTTCGGCCATCTTTGCGATGCGGCTGCGAACCGCTGAGTGAAGCAGACGAACTCGGACGGTTGACGCCCATCCCTCTCCGCCGGGCTTGATCGAATCAATGTCTTTTGTGATTTCCAAAATCCATTGGGCCGTCTCAATGGTTCTCTGTCTGGCAATGGCGGGAGAGAAGCCACCAGTACGCAGCAAGACCTCAACAGGCCGTGCGGCAGCCAAGCCAACAAACAAGCTCTGGTAAGCCAGCCCTAGCATGTTTGCCAGGGCGTACCGGTAGAACACGTCCTGAGCGCGCGCCAGTTGGTCCCAGTCAACCCATTCCGGAACAGCGTTAACGTGCTCCCAGAATTGGCCGCATGTCGTATCCGTGGCCGCGTTGTCCTTCACGACTTGGAAGACGTCTGGTTTCGGAGAGGGCCATTTGGCAGCATCAGCTCCATTTTTATATTTCAACCGGGCCTGTTGCTGGTCAGAAATCTCAAGAGAACGGTTGTACGCATTTCCAGCTATTTCATCGTAAGAGCGTAGAAGTGGTTGGAGCTCTTTCGTTGTTGGATGCTCGGGGCTCCACGTGAAGATCTCCCCATAGGCACTGTGTTACAATGAATAAAACTGCCGCTGTTCCCGGATCACAACTTACTTGATCTTTGTCCCACAAGCGGGAGTTTCGGGTACCATTGTTGAAAAATATCGAAGGAAAAGGTGCGACCACAGTATGCAAATAGTCAAAGTCTGCTGTTGTTTAGGGATGTACAAACTCTTTCATAGTTCTATTTATCTTGTCATCCCCTCGGGTATCACATGATAGCGTTTGTCAAGCCGCGGATATGAGGAAGAGTGTCATAATAGCTTGGGCAAATCATCCAATTGGTGCGGGAATCTGACAGCACTGCGTCAATATCTGAAGTCATCCGGACTGTTGGTGATGTCAAGTCTTGCGGCAAAGAACTGTATGTAACTACAAGTCATGCCACTACCAAGGGGCTTTGATGCGGGGTAGGGGTAATCTCACCAATCAAAACTCTATCAATACGGTCCGTATAGGGAGATGGCATGGAACACATGTGACTCGTGAATACGACGTATTAGGTTAATTAAACCATACTCCCCGTTTTATCCGTCCTGACAAGTTACACGGCCTTTAGTACGGGTTAGCATCGCGCTCCTTCGTGCTGGACCTTTCTCCATCCCCACCTAACTCCTGCAATTGTGCTTCATATCCACGGCGTCCAATAGTGTTGGTCCTGCATGGATCAAGTGTTTGTTCGCAGGCCCCACAGGAAGTCCAGATTTGGATGCCAGGAATGCAAGCGGCGCCATGTAAAGGTACCTACCTGCCTTTCGAAGTTTTCCCACTCCTGGCTTTTCAGCAAAGCCTTCTGACGCCCTGGTATCTCAGTGTGATGAAGTCCGCCCCATATGCACTGGCTGTTTGGACACGCGGCGTGATTGCGTCTACCGAAGCGTGCCGTTTCGACGTCCGGTTGGCTCGTCGTCAGCAGTACCGCTGCCATCCTCACGCGTTATCGCCACGCCGGCGGTCTCTACTGCATCGACGGATGCAGCAGGCACTTCGATATCTGTTTGGCGAACCTCTGAGGTCTCAGTCTCGCCTTCCCTCGAAGCATCCGAGTCAGCCTCTTCGGCGCCAACTCCGGGACCGGAGGAAGCTCCATGCCCCCCCCAACTGAATATGCTCCACATGGAGCTCTTAAACCACTTCATCTTCGAGACAGGCCCCAGCCTGGATCCTGACGTGAAGGACCTCAACATACAGTCTATAATGCCAGCAGTTGTGTCCTCGCCCTACCTCGCTCATCAAACTCTAGCCCTCTCTGCATTGCACCTCGCTCACCTGCACCCTGATCAGGCGAAGCGGTATCGGGACGAAGCCATCGCGCTGCAGACGCAGGCACTGTTCTTATTCAACAACCGCTCCACGGGCGACATTGCCGAGGTCAAGGCAGAAACATGCGTGCCCGTAGTCATCTTCGCGAGCTTCCTTGGCTTACACGCGCTAGCTGAAGCGGTGGCGTCGTCCCAAAGCGACGCCGACAGCTTCGTCGACCGTTTCATCTCGTATATCAACCTGCACCGAGGGGTAAACGCTCTCGTTAGCCGCTCGTGGGTCCTGCTGATGCAGTCAGCCATCTTTTCCGTGCTCAACAGCACCCGCAGCCGGTTCGACCCCAACGCCCCCCAAAGGGGTGAGCAGGCTACCTTCCTCGCCGCCCGCCTATACGCCATGCTCGACGTCGCAGGCTTAGCTGCCGCCCCAGATAAAGCCTGCCGCGGCGCGGTCTCGTGCCTGCGTCCTGTGCTCCAGCTGGAAGAGCCGCCTACGACTGCAGCGACTGGTGAGCATGGGGACCAGGAGCAGCAGTCGCGCGCCGTGGGTATTATCTGGTCCTGGCCGATCCTACTCTCTGAAGAGTTCACAAGCCTGCTGATGAAGCGCACGCCCGAGGCGCTGATCATACTCGCGCACTACGCGGCGCTATTGCACCGACGCCGTCACACCTGGTTGGTGGGCAATGCAGGCCGCATGCTGATACATGCCACGACGAAACACCTTGGCAGCTACTGGAGTCCGTGGCTCGGTTGGCCGAACGAAGTGCTACTTGAAGAGGCGTAAAAGCGTTATTTTGTGATGACGGCCTATTTGATCAAAGATCGTATGCGTACTCGTACCCTATAGAATTAAGAACTTTCATATCTCGCTGAGCTCGACATACGAAGAGGCATTAGCACACCGCTTTAGACCCTTTATTCGGCATTTAGCTTAGGAGGGGAAGAGGTTCTTTGTTTGTGAATCTACGAGCTGACGGTCTAAGATACCTCAGACCATTTAGTGTCTTGGGGGCGTGCTCTTCTTCCATTAGTGGACCCTAATTTCACGGGGTATATGTAGCGCAATATGGCTCAATTGTGAGGTCGCATGATGCCGCACGTCTTGTCCAAAGTAGCCTAGGATGCCCACTGTCATGGGTCCCATGCCTATTGGTTTCCCGAGGCCTTCACGATTGTGACTCCGCATTCTAGTCTGCGGGGTTGTTCAAAGCATGCTGCTGCTCGCCACGGTAGCTGCCTGTCATTGACTGTCAATGAAGGCTATCAAGGGTTACCTGACCAGACCGGCTACCTAGTGTTTTTGGGGTATATGTTTGGCGTCAAAAGTGTCGAAATGTAGTAGACTGTAAAACCAACGTAACAATATTAAAGTGAAGCAGACACCAGAGCCAGGTGTTGATATCTAACCTCAATTTCTGGTATATGCTTGAACTATGGATGTGCAAGTAAATATAAACCCGAAACTGAAACATGTATTCCTCATCGTTGGTTCTCAGGAATCGCTGCTCAGTGGTATACCCATTTCTTCGACAGCCAGCTCTTCGGCTCCTCATTCCCTGGCGAAGACTCTGCGTCTAGTGTTCCAATCATCAGACTAGCATTGTACTCGAGAAGGGTGAATAGATGGTGATATTTTTGGAACGTTTCAGTGGCATCTCTGCCTGCAACTCCGATAAGAACTATACAGTGGTCAAAGCCTATCTCTTTGCGTGCTATCCTCCAACCCGTATAAGAATCGCTGTGCCGTAGGAGACGATAACACGAGGAGACGAATGGAACAGCCAAAAGCAGGGACTTACTTTTCTCTCCACCCGGATGGTCGTTCTTGAACGAAGTGACATCGTAAACCCCACCGTTGATGACCAGCCAGAGATCATCCGGCTCGCTGTGCAATGCGACCTCCGCCATGGCTATTTTACGCAGGTTCTTTGCAGCCGCCACTGCTGCTTTGTCTACCTTCGGCTTCTCTTCCCCATCCAAGGGTGAGTTCGATACCATGTCGACCACTGTCGCAGCAGCCATATACCCCAGTCTTGTAGACTTTTGAGTGGTGGTCGGCGAAGAGTGAAGCTGGGTGTGGTCGCCGCTAGACGTTGTGCGCTGAGTGCTGGATTACAAGCTATACCGAGAAAACAGAGCGTGAAATGAGTTATGGAAGGAGTTTGACAATCACCTCGGGATACTTAAATGCAAAAATTGTGTTGGAAAACTGACCAGGTGATATAACAGGCTGTTCTGGAAATATCGAGCTATGACCTGTGCATATACTGGCTGTGGGTCTTATTTGATTGTGTATGACATGGCCTACCCGAGGCACATGTGGGTATGGTATTGCGCATACCTTAGATGGATAGGTACCCTTTCTCGTTGAAAGACTGCTGATTTGTAGGTAGATTAGATAATATGTATACTGTCTTTTTTTTTTATCTCTCAGAAATAAGATTGTGAAGATTCTTTATCTTTGTATACATTATCCCGAGCGTTGCTATAGTGTAAACTGTAAAGCTAGTAGGCCGCCCAGCTGGCTTTGAATCCTTAGCGAATTCGCGCTTTACTGAGATCTGAAAGGATTTCTCGTTGGGCACGTCTGACAGACTGTATGGCCGGGCCTGGTAGGAGCCAAATTCGGGAAGATAGGTGCGCACACTAGGGCTTATACCTGGCACTTACCCGTGGGTGAACCTCTGGACCCTCTACCTAACCTGCTCTATAGGTAGGTAAGGTTCTAATCTCTAGGCCTTTAGGATAGTCTATGGGTTCCTAATGGAGAGGGCGGGGAGTTCTTCGTGCAGGGTGCAAGATCTGGTAAAGTTATTTCTGGAGAGAGCTCCGATGTCAGATTTTCCCGGTCGTCGAAAGGACTGGTTGTCAATTTCCAGGACCAGAAAGGCATGGCAGTGATATTGCTTGATGGCGATGTCCGTGTTCTTGTCCTGGATCGAGACACAGCACATCTGTTCTGGGCCCCTGCCTTGACAAATGACCGTCGAGTGCCTGCTAGCCAAGTCGGTGAGTAGAGCCTCATTCCGAGTCCATCTTTCACTACTAACAATGTAGCCTTCGTGCAAGGGCCGTACCTTGTCAGGTCGGCGGGACTCGATCACCACACACTCTCTCTCCGCGGTGACTCGAGCGAGACAACAGACATCGAGGTGTTCGCTGAACACCGAGTCCACAGCATAAAATGGAACGGAAAGGCACTGAGAACGCATAGAACAAAATACAACACCCTCAAAGCCAGCATTGACGGGCCAGCAGAGTGGTCTCCTCCCAGCGTTCGTACCTGGAAAGTCCACGATAGTCTTCCTGAACGATTCGCCAACTACTCCGACTCGGGTCCTGCATGGGCCAACGCCGACCATATGACAACAGCCAGCAAATACGACGACGCCACAAAGCCATACCTGTATGCCGATGAGTATGGCTTTCATGCTGGCGTGCAGCTCTGGCGTGGATATTTCAACGGGTCCGCTGGAAGCGTGTACCTCGACGTCCAAGGGGGCACTGCACACGGCTGGTCCGCCTGGTTGAATGGCGACTTTATCGGTTCCTTCCTTGGTGATCTGGACTCATCGTCTGGATCCAAGGAGCTCGAATTGCCAGCTGAGAGTCTCAAGTCCGGAGAAAATGTCCTCCTCGTCATGCAAGACAATTCAGGCCATGACCAGGGATCAGGCTCCCTCAACGTCCGCGGAATCATCAACGCAACACTCATCGACAGCAAATCCGGCGATTTCAGCGCCTGGAAAGTGGCTGGCACAGCTGGCGGCGCATCCAATACAACCATCGACCCCGTCCGCACATACTACAACGAAGGCGGCCTCACGCAGAGCGTCTCGGTTGGCACCTACCTGGCTTCAACGACTCCGAATGGTCGACCAGTATACCGAGTGACGGATTCAGAGGCGCTGGCACGAAGTTCTACCGTGGTATTCTCCCCTTGGATACACCCGAGGGCCACGATGTCGCTCTGAGCGTGAAGATCAGTTTCGACGAGGAAGCCTCGGAGCAGAGTGAATTCCGCGCGTATCTTTATGTCAATGGGTACCAGTACGGACGGTACTATCCGTATATCAATAGTGCGGTCAATACGTTCCCGGTGCCGCCTGGGATTTGGGACTATTCTGGCGACAATGTTGTTGGACTTGCGGTGTGGAATCAGGGGGGTGGGGAGGTCAAGCTTGATATCGACGTCCAAGTGGATTATGTGCTTGCTTCGGCGTTGGACGTCAAGTTTGATGGGGAGTATTTGAGGCCTGGATGGGATGAGAGTCGTGCCGAGTATGTCTAGATTCTGTGGACGGATAGCGGTGGTTCTTGAATTACAATAGACGTGTTATAATTGACGTTCACTTGGTCTGCAGAGAGGCCGTACACATTGGACAACGGTGAATGACCACCTTGAGTGTAACCTCCTGCTGTGCCAACAGGGCCACAAGCCTTAGCTAGAAGAACTATGCCCGCCTCCTTACCTGTAATATTGAGATTGTAACCCTGGATACCAGCACTGACCTTGGCTGCTTTGTCTATGTAATGCGAGGACTTGTAGTCTATAAACTTGATGGCCCGAAGATTGTGAGTCCACAGTGCAAGGCTTCCAGCAAGGTCCAGGTGGAACAATCCCAATCAGCAGCGGACGGCCAGCACGGATCGTTGGGTGGCATCGACAAAAAGAGGGTTCCTGACGTGACCAAGTTAAAAAAAAAAAAAAAGTGTCTAGTATAGTCAAGGAGCTTGCTGATCCGTCTAGTAATACCAGTGGTAGCTTCGGGTATATTTCTTGTCTGTCATACATTACTGGTGTGTGGCCGGTCAATCACCCGGTTCCCGACATGTCTAGGAAAGTCAATATCCTGGTAGGTCCTTCTAGTAATGTTAATATAACTTTAAATTTTCCTTTCTACTAACACTAACATTATAGACTATTAGGCGCACCGTAGCTCACATACCCTAGCCTCATTGGCCGGCTCCGACAGAAACGTGTCACTTAGCTTGTCACGTGCATCAGAGTCTCGGAGTTCGTCTGGGTTCCAAGGACCCGCAGAGTACCCGCACAGGAAACCTGATGCTCATGCTCTCAACACTCAGACAGCAGATATAAACAAACATTCGCTCCGAAGAATTTGCAGCTCATGTATTTGTTCCTTAACCCTTGTAATATTTATACCTTTCCTAATAGAAGTTGCAAGTATGGCTGAAATTGCACTTGGAGTGCCAGGTCTTATCGATGCCATCATCCGAGGGGGGTGTACGATAGTTAATATCGTTCAAAGTTTTTCCGAAGCAGATGAAATCAGAGCCGAATATACAATATTCGCAAAAGGTATTGCTATGGATGGAATGTCGTTTTATTTTCTCGAAACAGTCAAGCGAGCGATGAAAGATCCGAGCCTACCAAACAGCGTTAAAGAAATATTTGAATCATGCATCAGGCGATTCCACGACAAAGTATCGACTAGTATTATCGAATTGAGAGCTTCAAAGCCTTCAAATCTGTCAGGTCGACTTCACTACGCCTTGCGCGGGAAAAATACCTTGACAAAGTGCATCAACAGTCTGAAGGACGAGGCAGACGTGCTACACAAACTGTGTCTAGAGTTCTCTCTTTTCTCCATGGGAGTACACTCAAGCATTCTCTCGCGGGACAATTTTGTTCTTATACACGAGTCCGAGAACAATCATCCTGGACAATATCTTCCGACATCAGATATTCTTGTAGCAAGAGGTGAATTGAACTTAGGCCTCGGGAAGTCAACTGAATATTTCATCGTTGAAGGCAAAACAGACGGGGAGACAAACCTCCGATCTCTGTGCGAAGTTCTCAGAACAAGGAGCTCACTTAACGGGGTACCTGAATGTGTTGGCTTTCGAATCCCTCCATACCGCATAGGGCTATCAACTTACGAATTAATATTCAAGGCCCCTCCTCTTGAGTCCTCGTCATCTTTGGCCCATCTAATATCTTCAAGCCTGTCCCCCAATTTGCGGTTTCGATTAGAGCTCGCAATTGATCTTGCAAAAGCTGTTGTTACTGTACATACGCTTGGATTTGTACATAAAAGTATTCGCCCTCGGTCAATACTGGCAATACAAGGGAAACCTCCCTCGAAGGAATGTATAGGAGTGTTTCTTTACAAGTGGACCGCCGCGCGGAATATGAACTCAGTATCCTCTCACCTCGGAGAGCATTTGTGGCAGCAAGCTATTTACCAACACCCAGATCGACAGTCACGATACGCAATCGGTGGTTTTGAACCGTGTCATGATGTCTACAGTCTCGGGGTCTGTTTGCTAGAAATATTTCTCTGGAGACCATTTACCGTCACCTCACCCCCTCCCAAGCTCGCGTTATATGGTGCTGCACATCCCTCGCATGAGCTAGATCAGGAACTAAGCTCTCCAGCCTGGATCATTGATCTTTTTGAGAAGAGATTGGCCCAAATTGGCGAGGATGTTTCATTACTAAGACAGCAACCATGTGAGTTGATAAAACAACATAGGCTTTCTCAACAGGTCTGGGAATCGCTAGCCGCGACAGAGCTCGCAAGAGAACAACCAAAAGCTGCAGCAATCGTTACACAATGCCTTCGATTGCAGCCCCCTGATGCCTCTGATGTCTTAGCTCAATTGCGCAATGTATAGTCTGTATAACCATATGATATGCTGTTGTCGCTTGCGCTCAATCATCTATCTTCTTTCTCCATTTTAGTCATTCCCACTTGTAAGCTTCAACGCACATTAGGGGAGTATCCAGGTGCAGTAATGAGAGATATTATCAATTAATCTTTAATCAGCCCGATAACAAAATCCAAACTTAGGGTTATGTAATATAAGTTTCAGCCATCTTCCGTAGCTTGGAGCAACAAAACCTGACAAACTTAGGATGACAAGAGTGCTCAGTGTTGGAGGAGAGGGAAAAGAGGCTAAGACACAGTCGCTATGGTGGTCGATACACCCTTGGGGAAAAGATTGACATTTTGTGGTTTTGTTAGAATGCATTTTTAGGTATCTCAAGCGTAGGGAATTTGAGAGTACTTGTGGCCTGAAGACACCGAAATGTGGGCAGCAAAGCAGCAAGGGAGTAAGCGCTGGGGTGTGTAAGACCGACATATACCTAGCTGTTGTATGTTTTTGCTATTTTTTATAATCTCAATCAAAGCACACTCGGGTAGTCTCGTTCTTCGCCCATTGCCCGCCCAATACACAGCCTCAAGCAGAAACACGAGGATCAACATGCCAAGGCGAATAAAGACTTATGTTGGACTGATCTAATACGAGATGCCGCATCGGGTAACTCGTATTCGATCCATGATGTACCATCGGTCGGGTTAAAGTATAAAGTGACGCACTCATCTTGCAACATTAATTTAGCAAAATATCTTTCTACAATCTACTTGTCTTGATACTATGCATATTCAAACACCACTGACAGCATTAACCCTGCTTTCCACTGCAGCTGGGAAGTCCCATGAACCACGCCGCCGCTGCACATCCGACGACGCCTGCTGGCCATCTGCCCAAACATGGACTGAATTCAACGCTACAGTCGGGGGAAGACTAATTCGCTCTGTCCCCTCCGCTGCCGTGTGTCACGGGTCCCGATACAACGCAAACCAGTGCGCCACGGCAAAGAGCAGCTGGCTGGACGGCGCCTGGCGCTCAAACCAGACAGGCGGGTATGCGGCGACGGTATGGGAGATGGGTGAGACGGGGAAGTGTTTCATTAATACCCCTGTTCAGGCGGAATGTGATCAGGGAATTGGTATGCTCTAGCTGATCCTAGTCAAGAATTCATCTAGTGAGGTTAGGATACTTAACTTCTGCAGTACCGTACTACTCCGTCCGAGCGGGGAGTGTAGAGGATATACAGGCCTCTGTGAAATTCGCCAGTGAGAAGGATTTGTATCTGGTGACGAAGAATACCGGGCATGATCAGTGCGTTTCCCTACTACTTATAAAGGCGGGTCTAACAGAGCCAGTCTCGGTCGGTCAAGCGGAAAAGGCGCGTTCTCGATCTGGACGCATAACATGAAGGGCATTGAATGGCATGACTCGTTTGTTCCTAGTGGAGCACCAGATACTGACAGTGGTATACCTGCTGTAACGCTTCAAGCGGGAGAACAGTGGTCTGGTGGGTTACCATCCTTAACAGGACTGTAGTAGCTAACTGGATAGATGTATATGAGGCAGCATCGAAGAAAGGAGTTATTGTTGTAGGAGGCTCAGCACGTTCAGTCGGTGCAGCAGGGGGATATCTACTCGGCGGAGGACACTCGCCGTTTGCGCATTATTATGGACTTGCCGCTGATAGTCAGTACTGTCGCTGTATCATGTTTCCCTGGCTAACCGGGCAGATTTGTTGGAAATGAGCATCGTCTCTGCAGACGGTGAGCACCTCGTGCTGAATCGGTATACAGATCCAGAGTATTTCTGGGCTGTGCGCGGCGGTGGTGGCAGTTCCTGGGGGGTATGTCAACTATAACAATGCTAGGTGCCATCAGTCTGACAGATCAGGTCGTTACATCGGTTACCTACAAAACACACCCCGTCCCTGAGAATCTCATCATGGGCTTCGTCCAGTTAAATGCCTCCACCAACGCAAGTCTCACCAACCTCCTGGCCGAATCGCTGAAACTGCTCCCAGACGTCACAGACGCCGGATACATAGGGTACGGCGATCTCAGCACAGGATTTGGCGGGTTCTTCATGAGGCCGAATAGCACTGTTAGGGAATTCAACGAGACATTCGCGGGGTTCTTTAATCTATCCACCCTCCCTGGGGTAAAGGGTATGGTTGGGGCGTATCAGTCGGACTGGGATGGGTATCGCCAGACGATCCTTCGGGATCCGAATCTTGGGACGAATGTCCAGGACACCTCACGGCTATTGACGGCAGAAGTTCTCCAGGACAAGGCACAAGATCTGGCAAGGTTTCTGGCGAAGAATGGAGGAGGGGGATTCAATTTTAGTACGTGCCTTCAACATACTAATGTTGCCATGCTGACCTGTCCAGTTGGCAAAGTGAACGACGACGAACGGGATAATACGGCGGTGCATGAGATCTGGAAGAAGAGCCATGCCTTGTTGAGTATCTCTATTGACTGGGCCGATAATGCCACCCAGGCTGAGAAGCACAAGAAGAGGCTTCATGCAGTGCAGATGAGCGAGACTTTTTCAGAGATTGTTGGATCTGACGATGGGACGTACATAAATGAGGCGAACCCGTAAGTCAACCCCTATTATTTGATGCAGCAACTTACCAGTGTTAGGTATGAACCGAACTGGGAGAGTGCGTTCTGGGGGGATAAGTATGAGAGACTGCTCGATATTAAACGGCGAGTTGACCCTACAAGCCTGTTTATATGCAATCGGTGTGTCGGAGGAGAGCTGGTCTTGCAGGCATAGTCTTGGTTATTCTGTTAATGTATACCACTGAAGTATCACTATCTAAGCCAAAAAGCTGAAATACTCATCCACCCACCGTGCAGCCTCAGCCCCCTGATTCACATCCCAAGGCTGTACAGCCCCTATATACCCATCAGGCCGGACAATGACCGTCGCAGGGCCTGATTTCCCAACCCACTTCTCAATACACTCTTCCACATCATCAAGGTACACCGTCCACCGACTCCGCTGCAGCGCAGGGGGCAGATCAGCCAGCTCGAACACGTCCCTCTTCGACCCGCTCACCAGCGCCAGGGTCAGGATATCCGAGACAGCCGTGTACCTATCGAAACAGAGGAAAGCATCGCTGGCTGCGTCACCGCGGGAACGACCCTCATATGAGGACCGCGCTGCACTTGATGCAGTTGATAGACGAGACTTCGAGTCTAAGATACCGCAAACAGAATCTAAGAATCCCCTTGCGGCTTGGACATCGGGAATCATGAAATACAGCCTGAACTGGCCCAAAATCGGGATATCGAGCTGGATATCGACCGGATTCGCATCGATATACCGCGTCACTTTGGACGGGATCATCAACGCCCCAGGACGCAGTCCATTCATAGCAGCAGACTGCGACAGTTTCGTAAGTAGGCCCTCTGCATACTCCGCACCAACGCCCGAAATAAACCGGATATTGTCATTGAAGTTCTTGGTCAAAGCCGCCTCGCCCGCCTCAAACGCCGCGCAATGGCCCGCATCAAAGGCAATCAGGTCATTGGCGATCTTGCGCCGCTCAGACTCGTATGTCCCCAGCAAAGAGGGGGCTGCGAGACCCCGCGAGACCAGATTCAGTTTCCACGCGAGGTTGAAGGAGTCGTGCATGCTTGTGTTTGCGCCTTGTGCGGCGAGGGCGCTGTGGCAGTGGCCGGCCTATTGAATTAGTTTTATGTCCACTATACAGGTTACTAAGTAGGGACGTACATCACCGGCGATGAAGATCTGGTGCTCCGGGTCGGAGAAGTGTCTGGCGACGCGCTGGCCGACGACGTAGTTGCCGAACCATTCTATTTCGTCAGCTTATCCATACAATGGTGGCCGTGAGATAGAAGGGTGTACCGATTGACTTCCACTCCAGGCTAAACGGGTGCATGGCCTCTCTCGCCCGCGCCATGACATGCTCCGGCGTGGCTTTTGCCTTGTCGATTCGCTCTCCGGCTGTAGCGCTCAACTCCACATATAATCTGGTCATGTTTCGTTCGCGGGGAATCCACAGGATCGATCCGACAGTGTGCGAGCGCACGGCGACTTTGCTCCAGAGATCGGGGAAGTCGGTTTCAATCACCCCTAAACAATCAGCACTCGCTCATTATTACATTATTAGGGTTTAGTGAAGGAAGGGAAGTACCATCTAAAACCCCCCAAGAAGCATTCGTCATCTCCCCCTCCAACTGCGCATCAGGAATAAACTCCCTAACCTGAGACCTTGCCCCATCACACCCAACAAGAAAGTCCGCCTTGACGGCCCGTTTCTCGCCTGTGCTGCGGTCCTCGTAGAGAACGTCCAGCTTGCCCGATGGATCGCGCGAGCACGACACAAACGGGCTGTTCCGCTGCACGGTCACACCACGGCTTGCGAGGTCGTCGATGAGCACGTCCTCGAGCATGCCTTGGTGCGCGAGCAGAATGTATGGATCTGGGGCGCCGACGAGGTGTTCTGGGTAGTGGATCTGACGGCCTTTGCGGCTGAGGGGGTGGGATTGTGTTGAGTCCTGTACTGTATTAACCACTGGGTTGGGCTGGGGTAAACTGGAAGGAAGACTTCATACCCAGAAGGAAATGTCGTATACGCGCGCGCCATTCCGGAGAAGTGTATCGGCGAGGCGCAGCTGGCGCAGCGTCTCGATTGTCTTGGGCTGGATGCCGTCTGCTTTGCCGGTGGTCGTCCTATCAGGCCGGTCGTCGAGGATGAGCGTGGAAATGCCGAGGCGGACGAGATTGACTCTGCAATTGCGTCGTTAGTATTATCGTCACAGGAATAGATATGGTAAGATACATACGCAAGCATAAGGCCCGCGGGTCCAGCACCGGCAATGGCAACGGTCGCGTGGGCGCCTGGGACGGCGTCGGAGAAGCCCTGGTCGTGGTCTGCGCTGGGAGCCATGGCAGTCTCTAGATGAATAGATAGATTGGCTTCAGATGCTGAGCGCTTCATGCTGTTATAGATGGGAATCATGCGATGGGAGTCGGGAATTGAGCCAACAGTGGGAGTCGCGGTGGGAATTCCGAACCCCCACCTCTGACTGCAGCTAATGCACGATTGATATGGTGGGAGTTTCGTGATTGTGTATTCCGATGCTTGATTGACTAACTGCATGAGATAGGCATGCATAATCTACAAAACCGTAAATACTGCAATATCATAAATATATCGATATCTGATACCTATGAAATCCTGGTAACCCCCCCATCAACAACAACATCCTGCCCCGTCATATACGAGCTGGCATCACTCGCCAGAAACACACACGCCCCCATAATGTCCTCCGGCTCCGCAATACGCCCGTTGATCGTCTCCGTCTTCCAGCCCTCAAGCAGATGCGAGAACGCCGCCGTCATCTCCGTCCGCACATACCCGGGGCTGATCGTGTTGACCCGGATGCCCTACCATATATTAATATACCCATTACTGTGAAATATACACTGAATGAGAAGGTGAGACATACATATTCGGTCAGATCTTTGGCAATGGCAGGACACATCGCGCGCACTGCCCCCTTCGAGCCACAATACGCAGAACACAGCTGGCTACGCACCGCAACATGGCTAGCCATGCTTGCAACAAGAATGATACTCCCGTGCTTTGTGCCGTTGGCGATCATCTGCTTCGCGGCATGCTGTGCGGTAAAGTACAGTCCGAGTACATTAACAGCCAGCAGGTTGTGGTGTTCTTCGTACGTAAAGTCCAGGAAGGTGTGGTGTCGATTGATGCCGGCGCAGGGCACGCAGATGTCGAGTTTATTACCGAAGTCGGATTGGAACTTGCTGAAGCCGGTTTCTAAAGATTCGGGGGAGGAGACGTCGACTCTAGTGTTTTATTAGTGATGAATGTAGAGGGGGATTCATGGTGTGTACTTGTAGTAGGCCGTCCGCACTTTACACTCCTTCTCGATGGCGTGGAATTCAGCCTGGGGCTCGATGACATCGAAGACAGCGACATCAGCTCCTGCTTCTGCCAGTCCGCGTGCGAAGGCGAGTCCGCAGCCCCGTCCGCCTCCTGTAACCAGCGCTGTTCGACCTTGGAGAGAGAACTATCAACGTCAGAGTCAGTCGACACAAAAATAATAAAAATAAATTAAAATAAAAGAAAAACCTACTTTCGACATGACGTTTGTTTCGTTTGTGTCGTATGATGGAAATCTGGCCGATGTCCCATTTATGTTGCCATCCCATCTCTCCATTTATCTCTATCCCATTATCGAGTATCCCATCTTGGTGTAGCAGCCCCCACCCTTGCACCACGACACCACGCCGTTCACTCCGAGTTGGAGATACGCCGGGATTCGTAGTCATACCCGATAGTCATAAATAGCACAGCATCAGACTTTAACAATCTTACACCACAAGTCATACGCTACGATGAGCATCCCCATCGCCCAGAAACAATCCCGGCACGAGTCCAACCGGCTGGACGTACGTATACCAAAGAAATACTTATCTACTTACCCAGCTAATTCATGTAGATCGTCGTAATCGGCGCCGGACTCGCAGGGGTCGGTGTGACAATCTCCTCCCTCCTCGCCGGCCACAACGTCCATCTACTCGAAATCGCCCCCCAAATCGGCGAAATCGGCGCCGGGATCCAGGTCCTCCCTAATAGTTCTCGGGTCCTCAAGCACTGGGGTCTTGAAGAGGCGCTGCTGAAACATGCCACTGTGCCTACGCATGTGAACTTCCGCGGGTGGCGCGGGGGTCTTATTTCGGCGCTGGAGTTTCAGGAGTCGGAGCGGCAGTACCCGGGGACTTGGTATAGGGATTTCCATCGGGCGGATCTGCATCTTTGTCTTGTTGATCGGGCTGTGGAGTTGGGGGCGAGATTGACGACGAGTGTGCGTGTTGTGGATGTTGTTCCTGGGTTGGACGGGGTGAATTCTACGGCTGTGGCGGATGATGGGCGGGAGTTTGTGGGTGATATTGTTATTGATGCCACCGGCGTGTTTGGGAAGTTGTCTGAGCTGATGCTGAAGAGGCCTGATCCGCCCATGAAGACGGGGGATCTGGCGTATCGGCTGCTGCTGTCGACGGAGGAGATGGTCAAGGATCCCGAGTTGAGGACGCTGGTCGAGCAGCCGCAGGTGAATTACTGGCTTGGGCCGGATAAGCATGCGGTGAACTATGTCCTGCGCAATGGGAAGCAGTTCAATATGGTCTTGCTGGTTCCGGATGATATCCCAGAGGACTCGCTGGCCACGACGGTCAAGGGGAATGTCGATGAGATGTGCTCGTTGTTTGAGGGGTGGGATCCTCGGTGTGTCTCCCCTATTCTTCTTACTCGCAGATACTGACTATGTAGTATTGAAAAATGCCTGAAACTATGCCAGTCCGTGCAAAAGTGGAAGCTGTGCATCCGGCTAGGCGAATGCGAGTGGACACACCCTTCAGGATCGTGGGTCATGATCGGCGACGCAGTGCATGCGACCCTGCCGTATCTCGCATCTGGGTACGTCCGCTACCATATTTACGAACTATGCTAATGAAGCAGCGCTGGAATGGCTTTTGAAGACGCCGCCGTCATCGGGGAAGTCCTGTCCCGCCTCCCCAACGACCCGTCCATCAGCAAGAGATCGCCTGAGTTCCTGGCCCAGAAGCGCCATGCCCTCGCCGTCTACGAGACCTGCAGAAAAGAGCGCACGCAGATGGTGGTGAAGCGCGGAAATGTTCAGCAATATCTGTATCATCTCCATGACGGGCCGGAGCAGGAAGAGCGCGATAGCAAGATGAGGATGGTTCCGACGCCGGAGGGGGAGTGTTTGGCCTGGAGGGATCCGGGGCTTGCGCCGAAGTTGCTGGGATATGATCATATTGCTGATGTGAGTGAAACTAGTGCAACTATCGAGCTAGGGCTAACTGTGCAGGTTAATGAACACTGGGATGCAGTTGCTGGGGTAGAGGGCGAGCAGGTGGCGTCACGGCTTTGATGACTGTTTAATTCATATGTTAAAACAATTAAGTATGTTATGTATTAACTTGACACTTATTTCAGCAATCAATGCTACTACCCGGTTGTCTTAATATAGACATGTAAAGTGGATGCTTCAATGGGTTCTAGTTTAATTCCTTCAGCGCTTCAACCAGCCATAACAAGATAGCTTGTTAATAATAACCTCCTTTATATCCACTGCGCCTCTTTCAGGCCTCCAACCCCGCTTCCTCTTCAGATCATATATCTAGATATCTAGACCAAGATTTATTCCACATAAAAGTACTCTCGGTAGCACAACAGCACTTCAAGTCAAGACATCACACTACAGCCATGACCACCGCCGCAATATCCCAACTCAGAGCCACCCTCCCCGAGGACAGGACTATAACCCCAGACATCCCGTCATACAAAACCGCAGTAACAACCCCCTGGTCGCAGAGCTGCTGGACCCCAGCCGCCTGCTACATCTACCCAAGCAACACGCAAGAACTCGCCAGCGCACTCTCCATCATCAAGAAGACAGGCTGCAAGTTCGCGATCCAGACGACCGGCCATAATCCGAATGAGGGGTTTAGCAGTGCTGACCAGACGGGTGTTGTTTTGAATCTGCGGGGGTTGAACTCGATGGAGATTGTCCATGGTTCTGGGGCTGGATCTGACCTGGATGGAGCTGTGGCTAGAGTTGGGGCAGGGTGTACCTGGGGTGAGGTGTATGCCTGGCTGGAGGAGAGGAAGCTGTCGGCGATCGGTGGTCGAGATCAGCAGGTTGGACTTGGGGGGTTTCTGACTGGAGGTACCATCTATCTCCTTCATAATACAATACTGGCTGACACTATGAGGTGCCAGGCGGCATGGGCGCTCTTCCTAATCTGTATGGACTTGGAGCAGATGGAGTCAAGAATTTCGAGGTAGGTCTGCTTCCACGGTAAAACAAATAGTAACCTGTATTAGATATTGCTCGGTGATGGAAGACTTGTCAATGCAAACGCAAGCGAGAACACCGACCTCTATCGCGCTCTCAAAGGCGGCGGTTCCAACTTTGGTATTTCATACACCTCCCTAGACGGAATACCCTAACAATCTCAGGAATCGTAACAAGATTCGACCTAGAAACACACCCTCTAATCAACGTCCAATACACAATAAACCTCTACAGCCCGGAAGACTACATCGAGATAATCAAGGCCACAGTAGCCGTGCAGGAAGCCATGGAGACGGATCCCAAACTCGGCCTGTTCACCAATTTCAACCAGGGCTTTGTGGCCGTGGGCCTGCTGTATGGGGATACGCCTACTGAGCGGCCTGCGGCTTTTAAGCCTTTTGATAATCTCAGTCTGATTTCGACGGTCCTCCCTACCACGAATGGGACTTTGCTGTCTCTTGCACAGGCTATGGGACATGCGCAGGAGCCTAAAAAGTGAACTCCCCTAACTCTTTCCTTTCAATGCTGACGTTGAACAGACGGGCCATCTGCACGGTAACTACCAGAGTTTCTCAAGATCTCTACGAAGAAGTCTACCAGGTATGGAAAAAGGCCTGCGCCACCCTCCCTGCCGAGTGCGTCCTGCATTACACGATCCAGCCGATGGGCGCAGCTGGTGTGCAAGCAGGAACAGATCGCGGGGGAAACATCATGGGATTAGAGGGCGTACCTCAGTGCTGTACGTATTCCATAATATTACCCTCCTTGGACCATGGATCGCGGCTAATCTGTTTAGGGTGGGTTTGCACCTGCGAGTGGCCCAGCAGCAGCGAGGCGGACGCGGACGCTGCAGCTCAAAATGCCGTGGACGGTATGGCTGAGAATATACAGTCTCTAGCCAGGGAAAAGGGTCTTCTGCTTGACCTTTTGTGTATGAGTTTTGCCACCGGCTCCCAGGGCGTCTTGCGCAGTTACGGCGCAGGGAATGTGAAGAAGATGCAGGACGTTGCGGAGAAGTATGATCGCGATGGTGTCTTCCAGAAGTTGCAGAATGGGGGATTTCTACTGCGGGATGTTTGATATTGTATTTCATTGTATGTGTCTCAGTGGTTGAATAAAATAACTTGGAAAAAAACGTTGGGATTCCTAATTGGGAAAGCCGAGGTCCACCCGACCAGATTACAATATCACAATCTCACCATTTCTTCCACATATACATCCATCCCATCACCACGACAGAAAGGTAAAGACAGCAAGATGCCTCCAAAACTACGATCAAAACGCCCCGGTCGCCCGCGTCTAGACACAGCCAACGACGCCTCCTTGACTCATGATCGCCGCGACCAGCTCCGTCGCGCCCAGAAGGCCTACCGCCTGAAGAAAGAAGCCGTCTTCCAGAATGCCACTGCCCGGGTCGAGAAGCTGGAAGCGAGCATGCGCGAGGCCGCTGACGAGGTACTCGGGCTGGATAATGCCGCTGGTGACGCGCAGCTGCATCTCTCCCATCCGGACGTCTACGCACGGCTGCAGCGGCTTCGTGGGATTTTAACCGGTATGGACTCGGACTCGATGCCAACTGAATCTCCAAAAGAGCCTGCTGCGCATCAAATCCCAAGTCCAGATCAAATCCCCAATCTAGACTATCCTATCCCCATCCCCATGCCAGCCACGGAATATACGTATTCGTTCCAGGAAACACGGTTCTCGCGGCGTCTGCAGCGGTACTGTCTCGAGCACGCATACCGGCTCTTCACTGGCTCCGAACCTGGTTCTGAGCGCGACATCTACCGCGTCTTCCGCCTGGTGCCCTGCATTCGGGACCGCGAGAAGACACAGCCGCGGTTCCTCGAGCTGTTGAATGGCGGGCTGCATGATCCGCTCGAGGTCTCAGGGCTTCCGTTCTATACCATCGGCGGGGCGGGGATGCATTACCCGGACATTGATGGACTAGGGAGGGTGGTGTATCCTGGGAATAGGCGCGTGCCGGGCCGGATCTTGGGGATTCTGCCCACGGCCGATCAGAGTATGGGCTCCAAGGAGCTGTTGGAGGTTTGTGGGTTTGGGGGGGTGTGGTTTGATAGTCGCGATGTGGAGGGCTATCTTAAGCAGAATGGGGTTGATGTGCAGGGAGGGCTATTTCCAGTGGTGAATACGCGTGGCAAGATGGGGTATGTGTTGGATGTTGAAGGGTTCTTTTCGAGTAAGTCCCTTAGTACCTTTAAGATGAAGATACATGCTAATCGTGCAGGACTTGTGGCTGGGTTTGTGATTCTCGGCCGTGCCCCTGGGTTCAGAAAGACCGAAGTTAGAAAAGCTTTCCAGGCGTCATTAAACAAGGCCAGTGGGCCTTTCTGAGGTGCCTCGGGCCTGTTATCATATGCCGAGATTACAATATCATCATGCTATAAAGCATCCGGCACCTTGTGAACCACCCAAACCAATCCCTTCTGACACCCGACCAACATAATGGCGTCTCTCAAAGACCAAATCGCCGTTAAACCGGTTGAAGACCACTTCGTCTCCGTCCTCCCTCCCACACGCATGGGCGATCTCGCAGACTGGGCATACGGCGGCAACATCCTCGCCGTCGCCGTGAGCGCCGCCTACGCCACCATCACCCCTGGACATCATCTGTATTCCATCTGCGGACACTTTGTGCGCCCTGCCAGTCCCTCATTCCATCTTATCTGTCGCGTCGAGCGCATCCGCGACACTCGGATATTTCAAACTCGGCATCTCCGCTTGTATCAGGGCGAACACCTATGTCTTATCGCAACGGCGGACTTCCACATCGAGGAGTCTGCTGAATTAGTGCGTTACTCCACGAGTCCTCACGAACCGACATCTGTGGGTGAATCCAATTCAAAAACAGAAACGTCCGAACCGGGTCTATACAGAAACATCGACCCATTCATGGAAGTGCAATCCCTCCCTACCTCGAGCAAAAGCGAGCGCAACCACGATATCCCAGATATAGTGTCCATGGAGCAATTCCGTATAAACGGTCCCCTTTCCACGGAGGCAGACCAAGTCGCCGCTCTCGCATTCTATATGGATCGCGGGCTTGCATATATCCCAGCGAACCATGCCGGGCGTAGCCTATTCGACGCGAGCGCCTGTGCAACGTTGGATTTTGCGTTGAGACTGGCAACGCATCGGTTTGATTTGGGCGATTGGCATATTTCTGAGAAGAGGACTTGTCGGGCTGGGAATGCGAGGGCGCTTAGTGAAGGGGGTGTTTTTGCGGGTGGGAGGTTGTTGGCGAGTATGACGCAGGAGACGATTTTGAGGCCGAAGAGGGAGGGACCACGGATTTGATGTGATATCTAGATTTTAGAATGGTTGTTTTTTTGGTGAATCTGTATATAATAGTGGGTAGTGGATTAGACTTGTGTTGTGACCTGGTCTTCGTGTTGTTTGTTATGCTCACATATTACTTAAAAGAAACACCACAACGTCGTCAATAGATAATATCTCGATCCCGTTCTAAGCTCCCTCTGACCATGATTCGAACTGTAAATCATCACTGTCAAGTAAAAAATTACCCCCGCCGTCATCTATATACTCATCCCATACTCATCCACATACGACTTCAACCGAGCAAGACACAAAGCAAAACCCAAAAAAAGAAAGAAAGAAAGAAAGAAAAAGAAAATCCACGAAAGCAAAGATAAAGACAAAAAGAGTCATGGCCAGGACAGGACTCGAACCTGCAACCCTTGGCTATGGTGGCAGTACCGATCCCACGTTGTCGATGAGGTTGGTGACCCTGGGTAGGGGTGCAGCATCACCAACCAAACGCGTGATAGGACGCCAACGCTCTACCATTGAGCTACCTGGCCGTTGTGTTATACTCTTTCTGTGCCACTCTTTCACGAGGCATTTCCTGGGGTCAGGGAGTCTAGACGTGCTATGGATGCGTTGGATGTGAATGGCGGTTGTGATGTTGAGTGGAATCCACTCAATATCTGGATATAGTGTTTCTTCTATGTCTGTAAACTGGCAGAGCTATAAGGCCGCCTCTGGGCTGTCAGCACTGTCGACATTGACGATCCCGGTGAAGGGGGAGTTCTTTACCTCCTACACCAATATCCGGGTGGCAAAGTCGACATTCACCGTTTGCACAGTAAACGATGTCTTCACCACAAGGTTACATAGGAACACCTCGCTTATTGCTAGCGTTGAAATGGAAAGAGATAAATAGGCCTTACATAGCCGTGTTGAATAAAAAACCATGCACTCTTTTCACGTTGAATCTGTAGAGACTTTTCCACAAGCACCACATATCAAGTATCGCTATACTAATAGTTAGGATGGGTAGCCAGCTATCTCTACAGTTTATAATTTCATTTATAGATAGTTCATTATTCTATAATCTAGTTATTCGGTAGCAAACACATAGAAAGTGCTGTGTATCGCGAACATCCGCTAGTATAGTTCCAGGGAAAGAAATGTTTGTTTGTATATAATACCATCTAGCACCAACATCTCGGCAAAAAGGGCATCATCTGAACTGATCTGTGAACTAACAAGGGCTCTGCAGCCAGGGATGTGGACGCAGGGGTGCATACCTTGCATGCCCAAGGGCTTTCAACATCCTTATTTTTAATATATAGAGGAGCACAGTCTACCTTGATATTAACAGACATATCGGCAAGGCGCTCGGCAAGACCAACTCCACGCCGGACCGAGTCATGCGTGGACTGTGGATAGCGTGGGTCCCTCCAGTCTGGGGATACGGGGTAACCAGAGCAGGACAGCTGCAAAGGATAAATCCGTTCGTGCAGTCAAGCTTCGTGCGGCATAACCGAGTCGTCCGATCGGCGTGCTCTCCAGCCAGCTCCAGCCAGCTCGAAGCGAACCGACCGGAAAATAGCCACAAAATAGCCCCCGGTTAAATAGCATCGCAGGATCGTACTTAAGCGGCCGGGGCATTAACCGGACACGATGCCGTCGAGACTAGAGAGTTTAAAAAGCCACTGACCAGGGTGTGCCAGCCACTTGCTAGCTGCCGACGACAATTACCCGGTTATCGATAACTGACTGTATGACAGTATAAGACGAGCACACTGTCGACAGCTCGGCGATGTCTCCCTTCCCGACAGTGTCTCCGGTGGAGAAGATCATCAAGACAAGAGAAATTCGGGTAAATGCGCGAGAAACAACCGACTGGACTGCGACTCTCCACCGTGACGCACGCCGGCCACTCTCCTTGCTGCCCGTGCTGCCTCCGCAATCCCGCATTGTCATGTCTTGTCCATGGCCGTGCCAGTCATGTCTTGTCTCCCAGGTTGCATCGGACCATGCATGAATTGTGCCGAGATGCCAGCGACCGCATATAAAAGGCTCACGCCCCGGGAGGTCGGGGTCTCCAGACTCTCCCCCGGTTAACCGGCTCACCATGTTTCGCATCACCAATATCTACGGTAGGACCTTCGACGCTATGCAGTTGTCACTGTACTGACCAGTCAGTCCTCGCTGCCTTTGGCACGATAGGCGGCGCCCTCTTCGGTTTCGATGTCTCGTCTATGAGCGCCTTCCTGGCCACCCAGCAGTATCTGGACTACTTCAACAACCCCGACTCGAATCTGCAGGGTGGGATTACGGCCTCGATGTCGGCGGGCTCGTTCGCCGGTGCGATTGCCGCGGGCTTTATTGCTGACCACCTTGGGCGTCGTATGAGTTTGATTATTGCGTCTGCGGTCTGGATTATCGGTGCCGTTGTGCAGTGCTCGGCGCAGAATGTCACCCATCTTGTTGCTGGGCGAGTTGTTAGTGGTCTTGCTGGTATGAATCTATATCTGTCAATCTCTGGCTTGTTCTAACTCCTGTAGTCGGTGTCACCTCGTCGCAGGTCTGCGTGTATCTCGCCGAACTGGCCCCTGCGCGAATCCGCGGTCGCATTGTCGGAATCCAACAGTGGGCGATTGGTGAGTTTCACAATCATCTCTCTTAGCTCCTGCTAACTCGCCCAGAATGGGGTATCCTGATCATGTACCTGATCTCCTGGGGCTGCGGCAAGGGCTTGGAAGGCCCCTCTGCATTCCGTGTCGCCTGGGGCGTCCAGGCCGTCCCTGGTCTGATCCTGGGCGTGGCCCTGCTCTTCTTCCCAGAGTCTCCTCGTTGGCTGGCCGGTCAGGAGCGGTGGGAGGAAGCCCTCGATACTCTCGCTGCGATCCATGGGAAGGGGAACCGCAACGACCCCGTTGTCCAGGTGGAGTTTGAGGAGGTCCAGGAGGCAGCGCGTCTGGCCCACGAATCCAAGGATATCTCCTTCTTTGCACTCTTCGGTCCTGGTATCTGGAAACGTACCCTCTGCGGTGTCAGCGTGCAGGTCTGGCAGCAGCTGCTCGGTGGGAACGTCGCCATGTACTACGTCGTCTGGATCTTCCAGATGGCCGGAATGGTACCCCCCCTCACCCATCTACCTCTCTAAAGTGACATCTGCTAATTAGTACAGAGCGGCGACACCTCCCTCTACTCCTCCATCATCCAATACGTAATCTTCCTCGCCACAACCGGCGTCATCCTGCCCTACATCGACCGCATCGGCCGGCGCCTGCTGCTCATCTCCGGCGCAATCCTCTGCATGATCATCCACTACACCATCGCAGCCGTCATGGCCGTCCACGGCAACCCCGTCGACGAAATAAACGGCAACGCCTCGCTGAAGTGGGAAATCTCCGGCGCCCCAGGCAAAGCCGTCATCTCGCTCTCCTACATCTTCGTCGCCGTGTACGGTCTCACCTGGGCGCCTGCGGCCTGGATCTACGCCTCTGAAGTGTTTCCGCTGAAATACCGAGCCAAGGGCGTGGGACTGAGTGCGGCGGGCAATTGGATCTTTAACTTTGCACTTGCGTACTTTGTGGCGCCTGCGTTTACGAATATCCAGTGGAAGACGTATATTATTTTCGGGGTTTTCTGTACCGTTATGACGTTTCATGTGTTCTTCTTGTATCCCGAGACGGCGCAGCGCTCGCTGGAGGAGATTGATCTCATGTTTGACTCGGATGTGAAGGCGTGGGAGACGACGAAGATTGATTCGAGGTTTGGGGAGCAGGTCGAGAGGCATAGGAAGGAGAGTGTTGCTGAGGATGTCACTCACAGTGAGAGGGTTTAACTGGCTTGTATGTTAGGTGTCTAGTATGGATTAAGTGTACCTGAAACAACTCTATTACACAACAGTTACGTCCAGCACTGTTCTTCTCATATTAACATAATTAAATATCTATTTCCGATCGACAAGTGCTGTATTTCATAAGGGTCACATCTCATTCCAAGAGCTTCCGCCTCTCTTTCTACACAGTTGAATTATGAGTCACAACTGAAGAGTCGGAAGTGACTAGTAAGCTTGATGAAGCTCTGTTGTAGACTTGCAATGTCATTTCTTACAGTATTGCAGAATAGCAACCCACAGCCATCCAACGAATAGGGTATGCACAGTCAGAGTCAAATACAAAATAGAGCCGGTCCCTTTCCCGATTATCTTTACCTTGGTCTTGCAAATATTCAGCAATGGTTTGACTGGGTTTGCTCTTAAGATGGGAAAGAAAGAAAGCGAGGTAATATCAACCCGGGTATGGGTATCTTCAGACCTCGAGGATGTGGGGTACTTGAAAATAAATCAGCAGATAGAATGAGATGCAAATCTTAAATTCCTGCGCAGTCATGACTGAATTATCTCTTACTTTTAAATATCTCAGGATAGGCGTGAGCTTACTTGTACAAGATTATTGGGTTTTATATAGAAACCCATCAAAAACGCAAAGACCATGATTAGGCTGTATATTAAGTCTGTGAGACTTGCATATATTCACACTCTAAGGTATTCGTAGATGATATTTCTCTCTAATTTTAGACAGCGGCTCAAACTTGTGGATTTGGGACAATGATTAATATCACCGGATATCGATATTACATCCATATGACTTGACTTGTAAAATTGAGATACTTCATCTCGCTGGGCGGTCTGCTCTATTGTATCCTAGACCCATGCCCAAATACCGATCATATTCTATATGGGAAATATTCGAGATGTCGCGGTGAATATGGGAATATCAATATTGTGAGAGATGAGGCTGACCAATTTCTCGCTGGCCACTCAGTATCGTTGTCATCTGCTTTTTAGTCTTGCATTCAGAGCACTTTATATGCCCCTACCCCTCGATGACCCAATATTCATTAAAGATAAACCGCGAGAATGAACGGTCGCCATTTTGAGGACGAAATTCGGGCCTACAAACTGATAGGAAGCACTACAGGCGACTGGGGACGATATGCCGGAGAAGGAATCCCATTCCCCGGTCTAATCATTCTCTACTAGGTCAGAGCCGCATATATTCTACGGCAAACAGCACTTCAACCCTCAGGACTCGAGACGAATGGAATGACGATCGGAGGAACTCAAGAAGTTGGCCCGGTTGCCAATTATCCAGGCGTCGTTGTGTATATAACTGCTGAACGGCACGAAAAAAAGCATGGTATATGTTTTTCTCCTCTTACTCGTTTGTTCCCCGTCAGCCCCTGAAGATGAGGAAGCTTCGAACGTCTCGTAGCGCCAAATATACGTCCCCTTCACGTCATTTAAAGGCGGGGTTCGGTTTATGCTCATTTATGCCATCTCCATAGACAGCTTGACCACCAACACATATCCGGGGTATATGGGTATATCAGATCGGAAAAGGTGCCGGTGAATACGGATAAGTCATCCTGCGTAACATCGCCGCTGAACTTCAACGCCCAAGATCCAATGATCAACAGGTCAAAGCGCCTTTGCCGCGTCTTCTTGGGTGTAATAACCAACCGGTGTCACATCCATAGTAATCTCGAAGTAACCCGAGTAGGCGACTTCAATGACATATTCAAGTCCCGGTGACTCATCGACAATACAGGCGAGTATCCCGGATATCGAGGCCGATGGATTCAGGGCACGTAGAAACCGGTCGTTTCAGCGTAACGGTCACAAGATCGAGCTATCGTGCGGGGAGCGGAGGGCGGAGGCCGAGGCGGAGTATGCAGATAGCACTAGCTGAGTAGATACTAGATAGTCAAGGCGTACTCTGTCTGTACGGAGTACTCTGTAGTTGTAAGCTGAATCCTTCCCGGCTATCCTTCCCAGGTCTCACTCTGACTCAACAAGCATCTCATCCATCCCATCTCTCTCCCCGTTCTCGGGACTAACTCGCAACCATCACATCACCTGCGCTTCTGCGGGGCAAGCCCGGAACAAGATCCAACATCGCCACCGTGGACCATTCCCCTCCAAATCGGACAGAAACCACCGTCACCTTGTCACCGTCTCAGTCCCCATCTCGCGACATTCCGACAAGATTAGAAGAGAGTATTTGGAATGGCCATGAATTCGTCGTCTCAAACGCCGGTGTCGTCACTTCTTGTTTGAAAGCAGCGTGGTGGGTTGGACTGTGGAGAATGGAATGTGGATTCGGATTGGTGGAGCGGCCAGATTCAGATGGGGTCACGTGGGATGTATCTCACGTGGTTGGATGTCACGTGCAGCTGCTGGAACGGGTCAGGGACTGAGGCGTTCAGGAACACCCGGGGTCCCGGCTTATCATGATAAATGGGCTTTTGCTACTGGTAGTTATTATAAAGTACCTGTCAGCAGTCAAACTTGAAATTTTCGGGTCTGGTGGCTACGGTGTATCAGTCGTGGAGATATATATCTGCGGGTAGCTAAGGCATAAACTGTAACGGCGATGGATCGACGTGCAACACAACACCATGTTCCGAGGGTTAACAGTTTCAGGCACGTTTCATTCCGGTGGGACGTCCAGAGAATTGGGAGAGACAATCTTTCCCATTATCGAGAAACAGTGCGTCTTCTAGAAGGGTGATGATCTATGCAGGTTCGATATGACAGTTAACAGCCGGCAGACGAGCCGAGAATTTGGATGGGAAATAGGATTACACTAGCTACATATAGATAGAAGATTACGTAGTTGACTACAAAAAGCGAATTAGAGAAGGAATGGGTATATTCTCTACCAGTAATTAATCATAAAACCTCTCGAACATCATAGCTGCGCATCGCACGTCCCAATCTCATAACATGAATATGGAGAGATCACGCGGCCAGCTGACATGAAACTCGACCAGATGTACACAGGGGAATAAGGAAACAAATAGAAAAGAAAAAGAAAAGAAAAAAAAGGTAAAAGAAATACACCAAATCTATCTTTCACAATCTATGCATGCATGCACAAGCTAGAAAGATATACATGCAACTAGCAGGGGTATTCGATAGGCGTCCGGCGGACCGAACGCAGGTTGTCAATTGAATGAAAGAGCGAATTTGTTTTCTCCTCTAACCCTGCTTCTCCTGGACCTCGTCCTCGGAGGAGCCGCTGCCGAGACCAAGCTCGTTCTGGCCAGCGGGGGCGACGGTGTTGGTGTCGAGGCCAAGCTCGCGGCACTGCTGGGTAATCTCCTCCATACTGAGCTTGGGCAGGTCGTTGGCGACCATGAAGGGCCAGCGCTTCTCAACGTGGGCCTTGGCGTAGATGATGTCGATTTCCTCGAGCTCACGACCGGCGGTCTCCACGAAGAAGAAGTAGGCGACGGGGACACCGATGAAGTTAATGAGAGCGAAGAAGAGGTAGACACCCCAGCTGGAAGTGGCGGCGAAGAGAGGAGTGAACATGACGACAGCAAAGTTGGTGATCCAGTTGGTACAGGTGGAGGCGGAGGCACCAGCAGTACGGGTACGGAGGGGGTTGATCTCGGGAGGGTAGATCCAGGGGAGAGGCAGCAGAGTGAAGGCGAAGAAGACGATGAAGAGGAAGATACCGACAATGGCACCCTTGGAGTTCTCTGTGGTTTCCTTGATCAAACAAGCGAATGTGATCACGAAAGAGAGACCCTGACCCATGAAACCAATGAGGTAGAGCTTACGGCGACCGACCTTCTCAATCATGAAGAAAGAGGGGATGGTAGCCAGAGCGTAGACGGTAGCGAAGACACCACCCATAATCAGGGCCAGGCGCTTCTTGAGGTGCAGGTTTTCCTCGAAGAGCAGGGTAGAGTAGTAGATGGCAGCATTGCAACCAGTGAACTGCTGGAAGAACTGACCAGCACAACCAAGCATGAGACGCTGGAATTCCTGGGTCTTGCCGCCGGTGAAGATAACCTTGAAGCTGGCCTGGGAAGCCCTGGTCATTTCGACGTCGGCCTTCATGAAGTTGAACTCGGTGAGAACGACATCGGAGTCGGGGGACTCGCGCTTGAGCTTTCCGAGAACCTCGCAGGCCTCCTGGTTGTGGCCGCGCATAACGAACCAACGGGGGGAGTCGGGAAGCATCAGGGCACCGACGGCGACAATCAGGGCGAAGAGGATCTGGAGCGCAACGGGGAATCGCCACTGGACGGACTGCTCGACGTAGGAGAGACCGAAGACGACCCAGTAGGCGATGAAGGTACCGACGGCAATCAGAGCACCCTCGAAGCAGACAAGCAGACCACGGTTGTGCGAGGCCGAACACTCGGACTGCCAGACGGGGATGGTCGCGGTGTTCAGACCGTTGCCAACACCAGAGATGACACGGCCGACAACGAACTGACCGAGACCCCATTCCGAACCGAAGGGAGAGGCGGAGATGGCAGCACCGATGATCAGGATGGTGGCACCGGCGACAATCAGGCGAGTGCGGCCGATGGCCTCACCGTAGAACATGGAGAAGAGCGCGCCGAAGAAGCAGCCGATTTCGTAGCAGGAAGTAACACCACCACGCAGAACGTTGATGTGCTTGTAGGTGGCCATGTCGGAGTCCGCGGTGGTCCCCTCAGGCATGGCGAGAACGGGGAACTCGCCGACGAACTGGGTACCGGCGATGAGACCAGACATCATACCCTGGTTGTATCCGAAGAGGGAGAAACCCATGACGGCCGTGAAGGTGATGGCCCACTGAAGGGTCTTGCCCGTCAGGCCGGAAGTTGACGTCCACATGTTGGCGGATGAGGAGTCAATCAATGCAAAGTGGAAAGAAAGAGAGCTTGAGATCTCCAGGATGGAGCAACGCGTCGCTCTTATAACCTCCATGCCCCCGGCCCCCATGAGTTGCCCTTCTTGGCCTGGCTCCAGGCGGGGATCGCTTGTTCTCGTCGGGGCCACCACTGCCCCACCGGCTGCACCGCGAGAGAAGGCGAGAAACTGCCAGGGAAACTGGGAGGGCAACTGGGCCGACTGCGCTAGCCGCTCCGGGAGTGGCGGCTCCACAGGGCGTTCTTAGTGCCAAGCGAGTGGGCCCTCAGAGTTTTCGCGCTGTCTGTGCCGCTGACGACGGCCAAGGCTCATTTCCGCATCGGCAGCGCCCCACCGTGCAATAACATCTCCAGGCTCCCCTCCTTCTCCGGCCAGGACGGGGAACTCCAATCCCACTGCAGCGTCCCTGTCTGAGCCAACCATGGCTGGCCTCATCCCGCAGCCCAATCAGCGTCCACTGCCACCCGAGACGTTGCTTCGCCGACCGGCTACGGTCCGGCGAAATGCCCTCGTATTGTTGCTTCTTTGCATGCAGCCGGCTCTTCCCGATCGTCAAGAGTCTCAAATCCGATGCAGCTCCGACGGGTCTTGTCTGCACGGGTTTTTTTGTGAACGGGTCTGAGCCGGAGTGGACACCGAGGACGGCTGCGATGGATTATTGACTCAGGCTGATTCAGGTCTTTGTTTTCAGATTCAGCATCGAATCATTATTATTCCTCAGATCGGGGTTTCTCCTGGGATTCCCCCGTTTTCATCCCCAGGTTGTGCCAGCTTGCCGGCTGTTTGTCCCATTTCGGGGGCCAAGCCTAGTCGCAGCCCGCGCAGCAGGTTAGCCGAGCCGCTGCTCCCAGCACTCGTGTGGTTGGATGCGACTCGTGGAGCAGCACAGCAGCCCCTAGTCAGCTGCTGCCATGCACATGCAATGTACGATATACCAGGGCCGTGTCCCTACTCTGGTTCCTGGGGTCACCCCGCGAGTGCCTCGTAGCGCTGCGCCGCTGAGCCCTCCAGAGTCCAGATCCAATCGGGACCTCTCAGAAACCAACGCCGCTGCGGTCAGCACAGCAGAACAAGCAACATTTCCGAGCAAGTGCCGCCGCTTATTAACTCTTAAATGATGCCACCCACGGATCCTGCGCGTCTTGGACTCTTGGTACTCTTGGGCGCGATTTTGCTCGACAACCGCGCCGGAAGTAGAAGGTATCCCCTGCGCCAAGCACCAGCCGGTGGGGCGAATTAGTTAACGAGATTCAACTGCTTTATACTCCGCCAGATCGAGTGATGTCACGCAAGGACAACGTCTTTTCGACTCGAATATTGTCAGGTCTCATTGTATGCAAGCCGGATCATCGATCTGCTCTGTAACTGTCGCTGTCAACTGTTTTCCACGTGGCTCGCGAACCTGTTGATCTGATATGCGCATGGGCCAGATCTCCATCTACCGTAGATACACTGATACACCGTAGATAGTTGATACACCGCACATCGTCGGACAAGAAATCGAGCATGGCGCCCAGAAACGACCACCCGACATTTACCCTGCCTCCAAAGTGGAAGGACCTTCCCCTCGCAGCCCTACACCGTAGCCAGAGCCCCAACGCAATTAAAACAACCGGAGATTGTTTGTCGACCTCGCGAGTCTACGGAGTATACTCCAGTCACTATCGCATACTACACTACTACCTCAGACCTTCGCTACCACACCACATCTACCCAACCTAGACCAGTCGACCACCCATTTGCCATCCATTTGCCATCATTATTAACGCTGCCATCAATACCCATAATCAATAATCCGCTCGCCTGCATAGGAACAAAACCGCCGACCCACCAGGTGGAATCCCACCGACGGCACCGCTCCGTCGCCAAGTCAGGTCTGAGCTCTGAGTCGTCCAAGCCATGTCGTGCAGCGAAAGCCGCCGCACGCCTTGACACTGACAGCAGCACAACTCGCCGAATCACAATCCAAAGCGCGGTCGCCAGAATGGCTATTCGGGAAGCGATCGTTGGCCACTGGCCACCACCACCACCGGCCGGCCGGCTGTGGTTCGGAACCGAAACTGGGCCGGAGTTGAAAGAACCTTAGAAATCAGGATGGCAATGGCAATGGCAAATTTCTTTGTGGGTGGAAAAAGGTTAACGTTGCATTGCTGGCTCTGGCTCAGGCACCGAAGCTTTGAGGGTGAAACCTAACCGACAACCCGCAATGGGGTTTTTGCGGTGGTGGCGCTCTGCACTATGGGGAAGGATGACGAGGAGGCTTTCCTTAGTGGCGGTTCGCCGCTTTGTTCCGCCTGACGGGGATATGAAATGGATCAAAGACGCCAGTCTCTTCGGAGTTCCGGTGGTATGTGAAATGATTGGGTTGCCACTATTCCTTCGACTCGCTACCGACATGCTTATTAACGGAAGCCGCGGGAGAGCGAAGGAGATGAGCGAGCGCTTAACGCACCTCAGGTGAGACAGTGGAAGGTGAAAACAAACGAGCTCTGCACGCGTTTCGCCCAACTGCTGCGGAATACGGATACTGCTGCTGCCAAGTCACTTGCAAGGCCACGAACATGGCCCATGCAGCGCAATTCCACGAGCCAGAAAACATGAAACGCCAACGGCCAACGGAAAGGCAGCCCTGCATGATTCGAAACCTGGCGCGTGCCGATCCAATTTCAGCGCCAGCACAGCAATTTCAGCCGGCGCTTTGCGAAAATGAAAATGTCCGACGGAGTGACAAACTGACAATCACATGCCGTTCCAGGCGAAGGATCAGGCTGGCATAGCGATCTTCAAAGGATTCATGGGTCTGCCGGGTATCGTTATTACTGCTGCCCCTGAGTTGTGCCGCTGAAATGACAGTAGGAATAGCGAGATTGATCGGCGCATTCAATGAAGGATTCTCAATTAAGAGTATTTAAGATGTCCTGGACCCTTGCTGCTGTCGAGGCATCTGTGTTGGACGGTGTATATTCTGACTGAGACTAAGCTAATCTATTCCTGTTCTGGAATAGCCGAGCGCCAAGATTGCAAAGGCTTGTCCAGATTAGGACTACCCTATTGTAGTGCACGTAGTTATAGAGGACTGGCGCAAGGGGTAAAGCATACAGTGTATTTTCTGCAATATGTTGAATCTGTGGTATCAATACCATGTATACGATATTGGCACTACTCGCAAGATACTGCCGTTCTGGAACGCAAATACGCAGTGCAGTTGATCAACGATCCTGCAGTCAACCGCAGCACCGCTTCTCCGTGCTGCACCCGCACACTAGATCAAGCAATGCAACGTTGAGCCCTGCGTAAGTTCAACAGCTGTTCCAGGCGCAGAGATGCCGCCATAAAATTCCCTGATGCAGCAAAGCCAAATGAACAGGTCAGGAAAAGGCCTGCGCCGCTGCGTCTCGAACGCGTTTCAGGACCCTTAATTAGTGGTCTGGGCGTTGTTCTGCAACTCCCGCGTTTGCTGGGACAACGCCAGGCCTATAGCAGGCCTGGATTCAACGAAAGGGCTGTTTGATCTTTGATCCTGTTCGTAGAAGGGAGTAGCAGGAGCTTGATATATAAGATATCAAACTCCGGGGATGGTGGTGTTGCGGCGCATACATTCGTTACTACATTCATTTCTACTCCGCACGTTCATTATATATATCTACCAAAATGCGAGCAGGTCCTCGCCACTTCTTTTTCTTATCATGCCTTGCACAGGTGCAGGCCTTCTTCAAAGTCCCCTGCAGCAATCCCCTCGTCGTCGAGCGCGCCGACCCGATAATCGAACCCGGCGTCGCAGCCAGCCATGCCCACACTATCATGGGTGGTTCCGGGTTCGGTTTTACCATGGACTACAACCAGACCCAAGAAGCGCAGTGTAGTTCGTGCGCCCCGACTGCCGATAAATCCAACTACTGGATCCCAACGCTGTACTATAGAGCGGAGAACGGGAGTTTCAAAGCCGTAGAGCAGAACGGGGGCGCTCTTGTCTACTATCTGTACCACCACCACTTACTGCGTATATATATATATGTTACTAACAACGTCAGGCAACGCGAAGACCCCAACAACGACAGCATCCTCGCACCACCCCAAGACCTCCGCATGGTGGCCGGCGACCCCATGGACCGGAAATACAAAGACACGCACGCCGCCGACGCCCGCAGCTACGTCTGCCTCGACTACAACGGCGACGCGAAGCCCGAGACAAACGGGTTCCCGAACTACAACTGCCCCGACGGGCTGCGCACGCAGGTCTTCTTCCCGTCGTGCTGGGACGGGGTGAACTATGACAGCGACGACCATAGATCGCACATGGCGTACCCGAACGAGACGTACAATGCGGGGCCCTGTCCGGAGAGCCACCCGGTTAAGATTGTGTCGATTTTCATTGAGGTTATCTGGCATACCGAGGACTTTGCGGAGGAGTGGTATGGCGATGGCCAGCCGTTTGTCTGGTCGAATGGAGACCCGACGGGGTATGGGCTGCATGGGGATTTTGTATGTCTCACCCAAACAGTCTAATAATATAGCAGAGAGAAGCTAACTACGTAGATAAACGGCTGGGACGTCCCGGTCCTCCAGGAAGCAATCGACACGTGCGACGACGAGGGCGGGGACATTGAAAAGTGCGGTGCCCTGACTCTTTACAACGACACAATGACGGAGGGGTGTATGCTGGAGGCCTCCATCGACGAAAAGCTCACGGGCTGGCTCGACGCCCTCCCAGGCTGTAACCCCGTGCAGGACGGCCCCGCGGACGCAAAAAAACCCACCGACTGCAACGCCCCGAAAGCAATTGACCAGCCGCAGCACTACTACACCGACGTGACGGAGGAGATGGGGTGGGCGTGGATCGGGTGCGCGCGGGACAATGTCGACGGCCAGCGCGTGCTTAGCGAGTCCACCGACAGCGGCGACGATATGACCGTGCAGAAGTGTATCAGCAGCTGCAAGGCGGATGGGTATAGCCACGCGGGGGTGGAATTCGGGCGCGAGTGCTACTGCGGGAACGACATCGAGGCTGCACGACGGCCGGCGATCGCGCCGATGGGCAAGTGTTTGACCCCGTGCGGTGGTGACGGTGGCCAGATGTGCGGTGGAGCAGCGTATGTTGGGCTGTATCGTGCGTGTGGAACTGGTGCTGGTGCTGGGGATGGCGATGGGGATGGGGCATGCACGAACCTGGAGTACCCCGCGGTTCCCCAGTAGATTTTATTCTATAAAAATACCTTGCCTTGCGGAATTCCCGTGCTTCTGGAATCTGCAAACGATGATCGATCGATGTAAGGGATGCATCGTCCAAGCAAGGAGCCATGTCCCACGCGGATGGACACCGAGAATGTCCAGCGAATGTTCCAGCACATGTTCGATGGTGGAACATTCCCATGAAGCATTCTCGTTCCCATCCAACAGCACGTTTTCCCTGAATGGTCCCTATTAATAGCGCAGTAAAGGAGGGTCTTAAGCTTCGACTCTCGAGACCGGATATGGCCCCTGCGAACGAACAGATCGGTCTGCCAACAGCCCTGGAGTCTCAATATTATTGCCCTTTTTGTATATTCCTTTTTCTTCGTTTTCGTTTACGTATTATTATTTTGCTCGCGACATATTAATAATATTGATTAAATTATTTATTTATTTATTATTACTCGCGCAACCTGCCCACCCTGGACGACGATCCCCACGAACCCCAAGCCGGTCGTGTCTCCTGTCTACGCGAGGCGACGACGATCACTGGCAATAATAATAATAAATATTATTATTATTCGCGTCGCGCACCAATAATCGCGAGATGGCGCCCTTTGCCGTCGTGCAGACACCCTTGTTCGTATCCGTCCTTCACACGTCCGGCAGGGCGTGCCGTCAAGGTGAAGTCAGAAAGTGGCTTGGCTGACTCTGTGCGACGGTGGTGATGTTGGTTGGACGAGGTCTCGGATTTGATTTCCCTTGCGTCGTTCTCAGCTCTCACCGTCTTTGCGATGAAGTGAGGAGGCGAGGTTCAAGCTGGTGGCTTCGTCTCGCCGTCGTGATATTATGATATCAAGCGTCATCCCAGGGTTACGGCACGCCAATAGTCCGACGCAGAGGGGGGCTTCTATTGCATCTATTGGCGGAATTTGCCCGGGAAAAGGCTTGTTTGGATCTGTCGAAATTGCTGATTCGAGGTTTTTTGCCTCTTTGCTCCGATATGGTCCGTATGTCGGGAAACGCCCCTGTACTCTATACTTGCCTCGATGAGAGCAGAGTTTTCAGGGACTTGAGTAACCGGTTTAGAGGGCCTCCGTAGAAGCTGACGCATTCTGAGGATGCAAGACTTTACTGCTGTTGACTTTGGTCATACAGTCATACAAATCCAGCAGTCCATTAGTCTGATACTGATAACGATATAAATGACTACAGTACTACATCAGGCGCTGTCCTACTCGCCCGGTCTCCAAAGCATAAACTACACAGTTAGCATATTCATAAACTCAGTTAGCCTTAGGGTTACTCACCGTATACCGATGCATACCAACGCCCCCAAACCCCTGCGCATCAAAGTCAACCGTCTTGACAGCCTCAAACCCAGCCTGTTCATACACCGGCCTCCCTTCCGCCACCTCAGCATAACCCACCACGCCCAGCCGTCTCGCCTCTTTAATCCCCCACTGCAGCAGCGCACTCGCAACCCCATCCCCTGTATACCCCGGATGCACGAAGAGCGTCTCCAGCTCGACCCGGGGGGCAAACCTGACTACCCTCCCCTCATCATCGGAGATACCTAGAACCTCCAGCCGTGCATTCCAAGCCATACTGTAGAACCCCCGCGCACAAGCCTCGTTCGTCTCAGGTACAGACCGCGCCAGAATCTCCTCAACCGCCTCGTCCAGGGTGTACTCGACATTCTCTCCTGCGGAAACAGTCCATCGCGCAACCCCCACGATCCGGCCGGTGTGGTTATCCACAGCCTTGAACATGTGAGCCTGCGTTGCCGCGAGTGCTTTCAGCCGTGTATCGGTGAGTTTGCGCTGTGATTCGGGAGACGGGGGGTATGTTATGAAGAGCAGGCTGTTGAGGGTTGCGAATGCGGTGTCTGCGAGGGCGAAGGCTTCGATGTAGTCTGCTGGGAGGAGGGGGTGGATTGAGAAGGGTGGACGCTGCTGTTGGGATTGAGTGTGAGGGTGAGGTTTAGGAGGTAAGAGTAGGTAAGGATGGGATAAGGATAGACCGTAGAACATTGGGTTGATTCGGTTTGATCTGGTGTTGGATTGTAGGTGGTGGTGTTGTTGGTACCTAGTTATGGGTGGGTGTCTTTGCCATGGCAGGAGCAACTGCCAGCTGTCGGTGGCAGCCAACTTGTCGAGTGTACTTGAGATATAGCTAGGTACTTAGTAGCTTGTATATCGAGCGATTGGATACCAGGATCCTTTAATCGAGATAGTCCCGATGGTACTAGAGTACAAGGTGCTATCTCATGTAGACCACAACGTGGCATATTTAACCACCGATAGCGACTCCAGATTATCGCAAAACAGCACTCGATTCATGGCAGAGAGGGTTTTCATTTTGATACTGGTCGCGATGAGCTGTTATTGGAATGAACATGCGAATACCATGTTAAGGAAGCTTTCGGCTGCCATTCTGTGGTGGAATGGCCGAAAGAAACGAGACGAGTAGCTCGGATAAATAGACATCGAGATAAACGATTAGCCTGTTCAGTAGCGGCCGGAATATCCGAGCAGACAAATGCCACGAAGGATCGCTGATTAATTGCACTGCTGCGACAGGAATAGCAGCAAGCCGCAATTTGAGTCGTCACGGAGGCGCCGGATCCTGATGCTTCACCGATACTGCATTAATCATGAATCTCTGTAATCTTGTTAAGGACGTGGTTATCCCCACGGTGGCGATCCCCGCACACTCGGGGCCCCGGGTTGATGCCCCCCCGAGAGCCACACTGAATCAACGCCTGATCAGCAACTCTCCCAGAAGCCATTCGACAGTTTGGCTCGGGTGGGGTTGCATCCCAGACAGCTCGGGCAAATTCAGCGCGATGTCGGGGCATTTTAATTGCCTCCCCAGCTTCCCCAGCTTGGCTTGGAGCTTTGCATCGCAGTATCGACACAATGCGTTTATGGAAGCACGATTTTCGCGGCAGGACTCTGGTCTTCGCCATTGCCATGGCCTCTTGCCAGGCCTTTCTCCTGCTGGGGTTTGATCAGGGAGTGATGGCTGGCATTATCGGGGCTGACAATCGATTTGGTATGTATATCAATTATTCGGTGAAGACCACGTACTAATGATTAGGCCGCGACTTCAACAACCCCGATGCCGATATGCAGGGCAATATCACCGCTCTGTATGATATTGGCTGTGTGGTGGGCTCGATTGTGTGCTACTTTGTTGGAGAGCGCCTTGGACGACGGACCATGTTGATCTCTGGCGGTGGAATCATGATTATCGGGGCTATTATACTGGCGACGTCGGAGACGGTGGCACAGCTAATTGTCGGTACGTTTGAAGCCTCAAAGTACGAGTATATCGGAGTATACTGATGTTGTCAGGTCGAATCGTGACTGGTATTGGAAACGGGATGAACTCGTCGACTGCGCCGGTATACCAGTCCGAGTGTGCCCCGGCTGCGTATCGAGGTGCTCTCTTAACCTTACAAGGAACGGTGACTATCCTGGGGGTCGTCATTGCCTACTGGTATGTCTCAGACCTGTCGTACTATGTATGCTAAGCTAATAATGTAATGTAGGATGGACTACGGGACAAGCTTCACGGAATCCTCTTTCCAATGGCGCTTTCCCCTCGCCTTCCAGGCCATATTCGCCATCTTCCTCGTCCTCCAGGTCATCGGCCTCCCCGAGTCCCCTCGCTGGCTCGTCCAGCACGACCGCCACGACGAAGCCCGTCAAGTCGCGGCCGCCATCGCAGACAGAGAAACCAACGACCCCGACGTCGTGCGCACAATCCTCGACATCCAAACGTCGCTCGAGGAAGAGAAAAAAGGCGGACCATTCCGATTTAAGGAGCTCTTCACCTGGGGCGAGGAGCAGAATCTCCGCCGGCTGCTGATAACCATCACCGTCGAACTCGGCCAGCAGTTTACCGGATCCAACATGATCAACTATTACGGGCCCGTCATGTTCCAAACGACCATGGGAATGGGCCGGAACCTATCCATGATCCTCGGCGGTGCAATCCAGTGCACATACCTCGTGGGCTCGGCGATCCCCGTCCTCCTCATGGACCGGTTCGGGCGGCGCACGCTGCTGATGGTCTGTTCTGTCGGGCTGTGCTTGTGTTTCGTCATGGTTTCCATCCTACTTTCAACGGGGAGCACGAATGCCGCGTACGGCGCAACGGCGTTTATTTTCATCTTCCAGATCTTCTACGGCATCGGGTGGCTCCCCGTCCCCTGGTTCTATCCGAGTGAAATCAGCACGACGCGCACCCGGACGCGCATGCAGGCCATTGCGTCGGGGTGGAACTGGATGGCTGTTTTTGCGGTCGTCAAGATCACGCCGATCTCTTTTGGTATGTCTCAGCAATTAATCAAGAAGCCCCCTGACTAATAACGTATAGCGAACATCGGCTGGCGCACATTCGTCATCTTTGCTGTCCTCAATGCCGCCTTCATCCCCATGGTGTACTTCCTCTATCCCGAGACCAAGGGGCTGGAGCTAGAGGATATCCCGCTACTATTCACGAAGAGAGGATTCACAGGTGGCGTGTTCACCTCCAAGGGTGGGAGGACTGTCATGCCCGGCCAGCACGCAGAGCAGACAGAAGTGAACAGGAAAGTCGAGGGTCTAGGTGTAGAGCAGATCGAGACTGCTTGATTTAGCATTGGTACATTCATAATAACATATATCTATCTCATTATCTATGAGTCTATTCGAAACAAAGGCGGCTCCCCCCTAACAGCCCTCCACCGATCCGTAGCCCTAAACAAGTCCCAACACCCTCGCACAACCCAACCCCATCGTCGCAGAAACGTCTCCGTCACCTCCCACCCCTGCGGATCCCACGGGTCCCTCCAGATAATAACCCCCGTCTCACCCGAGCCACTTCGACCTTGAACCTGACTGGTTTGAATCTGCGTCCCATACCCACACAAATCCCTACAAAGCCGCACATCATCATACGACTCCCCCGCCAGAATCAAATTCTCGCGCATCCGCACAATAGGCAAGAGATCCAGCCACGGGTGATGCGGGACTTCTTTCTGGATAGAGCTCGGCTGCAGTGCAGGCGGCAGTGAGGCGAAGTCTCGCACTCTAGGCTTCACGGGCCCCGCTGTGCCGAATTGCGAGAGCGCATCGTCGTGCATCTCTGTGGCGGAGTAGCCGAGCACATCGATGTTGGCGTGTAGGGCGCGTAGGAAGTTGACCCGTTTTAGGCTTAGCAGGAGGTCTGTCCGCGGTGAAGGGGCGAGGAATTCCGCGTGGAGGAGAGCTTCGATGTGGTGCAGGGTGAGGCGGGATTTTGGGGCGTGTGGGCCGAGGATGGAGAGGGTGTCGAGGTCTGTGAAGGCGATTGTATCTGTATTTGCAGGCTTGGTGTTGTCTTTGAGTGTGAGGGAGTTCGTGTTCTCCACTTCCTTTGTAGCTGGCTTGGGTTTTAGACGGCGTCCTGGATTGTTAGTGTTGGTAGTTTAGTTTAAGGGGAATACGCACTACGGGCTCGCTGGTTTAGACGGTTCTGTAATGTCCGTCGTGTCTTGGGATCGATGACTCCTGTCCAATCATCGAGCATTTTGACATCTACGCTAGGAGGGTGGAGCATTGTGACTTGCAGAGTAGAGAGGAAAGTTAGCTGGAAAAGTAAAGCTGCTAAACTGACAAGAATGAGAAGAAGAAGAATCTGGGGGCTGGTGGATATTGCCACAGCGGAGTTAAGGGCCTATCTCCGTGATGCTATACTAATCCGGACCAGCAAAAGATCTTCTCTATAACATTCAATTGAGTAGAATTGCTCAGGTGGTTTGGACCAATGGATACAGTAGTTTGATATTCGCTATCGAAAATATTAGAAATAGCGTCAGATGGGAATGTATCAATACCTCGTCAGTCATACTTCCTGCCCATATCCATCCTCAACTGCTCAATCACTAGAGTACAACCACGAGAAGGAGGTTGATTGCCATGACGCTGTTGGATAAACCTCGACGCAGACTCTTCACCGTGATATTCAGAAATCTTAACTATGGTAGAATTGATGCAATTGAAATGTAATGCTATATCGATAGATATCAGGCAGGATGGCGGCAGTAGAACTTCGTACAGAGAACAGATTCATATTGTCCAGGAAAGCTCTGACTTTTAGCTTCCACCACCAATCGAAAATTACAGCTAATGGCCAATTTGATCGGGTTCCGAAACTGAAAGCATAGCCAACGTTCCACACAGCTTCGGAATCTCAACCATCCGCCCGGAAGCGCGTCGGATGAAGACATCCGTGCTATCGCCATCGGTGCTTCCAGGTCCCGGTGTAAAAGAATAGCAAGATTGCTCGGTGCTGTCTCATCAATAGTATATTATTAATTCTGAGTAATGGTCAATTAATAATAACGTAGTTAATGTGGATACGCTTAGCCGCGAACCGTAGATCGCGCCATCAGCCCATAGCCGCCGAAGTATAGTATAATATACACTGTTTACACAATTATCTATATAAACAGATGGTATTACAATATAATTACGTATCACTAACTTCTTAGCCCGTGCATAGCCAGCCCAAAGGTAGCATGACGAATTCTAGCAATATAGAAAACTTTATAACTGCCATCGGGCCCGGACTCGAAATATGTTATAGACAAGTTGTGTCTACAATTACTACTTTGTTTTCTTTATCTCCCTCATCTTCAGAAAACCCAACACGACAAAATGCTTGTCCTGATCGCCGGTATTACAGGAAAGCTGGGAATCCACCTAGCTCGCGCAGCTTTGCAACGCAATGATTTCCGAGTGCGAGGTCTAGGACGCAATCCTGAGAATCTCGATCCGACAATCGCAGCGCAACTGGAATCTTTCGTGACATGCAGATCCTACGATGACATCCCCGCCCTGGACAAGGCAGTCGCATCGGTCGATGCGGTGGTATGTGCCTACAAACCGGATCCAGTGCTCGACCTTGAAGGGCATTTGCTCCTACTGCGCGCCGCTGAGCGGGCTGGGGTCAAGATCTTCCACGCATCTTCATGGAATGCCGACTGGCGGCTATTCGACTGGGGGGAGTTTGAGCACTATGATACGCACATTGCGTTCCAGCGCCACGTCGAGTTGACCTCTCCCATCAAGCCTGTGTATGTCTTTACTGGAATTTTCGGGGAGTACCTCTTTAGCCCTGCAGGCCCTGGAATGCTCTCAAAAGATAAATCTGGGGCCGCCAGCGTGCAGGTCTGGGATAAAGGAGACGCAAAGTGGTCTTGGACTTCCATGAAGGAGGCAGCGGAATTCAGTATCAGCCTCTTGACCAGGAAGGATGTCCAAGAGGGAGCTGGGGGCTATTTTGCAGTGAAATCAGGAGACTGCAGCCCCCGGGATATTGCCAAAGCATACGAAACAGTCACAGGCGTTAGTGTGGATGTGAAATATGCTGGGGCTGTGGACAGCGTGGATCAACAGCTTCAGCAGGCACGTCAAGAGCATGGTCCCAGCCAGTATAAGCAATACCTCGCACTGATATCACAGTGGTTTGGATACACCGGGAAGCTTTATCTGCAGAGTGCCGAAACCGTCATTAATGGCAGACCCACCACGAGTCTGGAGGATTTCCTTAGCGCCAATCCGGACCTTACAAACTGGCGATTTGAATAGGTGGACAGGAGGAGTAGAATAGATGCCGGTGTGTATGATGGATCAATCAGAGACCGGTGTACGGGCATGAAGTTGTCACCCCTAGGTAGAAGGAGATTTAACCAATTGCAAAGGCTAGTTGATCATAGCATTTAAGATACTGAAACAAGTACATGTTAAATATGCATTAACCTTTAGTGGGGTGGCTAGTTTGTTTGGTATTACATTATAGACCGCATCTGTGTGATTTATTATGCCTCAATTATACTGCTTAGCCTTCTTTAATCTGCAAATAGTTTAACATTTCAGTCACAGAATCCTCAACCCCAGTTGCCGTACCCTTGCCCGGTCCAACACCCCTGCAGTGTCCAGCAGCATCTTTGGCTCCTCCATCTGATCAGCTATTCTCTGCCAGGTCCCATCCCCTATGCCAGAATGACCAAGAACCACAGCACTGCATCCAACACACGCATCCTCCAACGACTCTGCCATTGTAATCTTCAAATCCACAGCCTGAAACATATCATGAACCTGCTTTGTTGAAAGCGACCCATCCCATACCCTGACTGAAGCCCCGGACTTCCTCAACTCTGTAACGACTGCAATATCCCGCTCCAGACCAACAACAGCAACCTTCCTACCACCTTCCGGCAAGGCCTGAACCAACCCCTCAACGCCCCTTCTATACAACATATCATCCATCCGCAGCACACCCCGCCAATAGCTCTCCACCTCCCCCATTCCCAACTCCCCAGCAAGCCCAACAAAACACCGTACATCGCTTCGTAACCATCCAATCCCAGTACCCGTACTCATCACACTCTCACTCTCACTATCAATGCCACACCCCACCATCCACCCTACATTACCTGCGCTCGCTTCTGTCCCAGCACATAACATCCCCACCGCTCTAGCCTCCACAACGCGCTGTGCAAGCGACGCTTTACTAGCGATCCTTCCTAGCTCCGCAGACCAGGCGTCCATCGTTACAATACACTCTTCCGGGACCCAGGGGGTGTATAATCTCTTCAAAGCGGTTATACTTTCCGTTGAAGTACTAGCGGAGAAAATATGTCCGATTATCACGCGTTGCGGGTTGATTGTATCAGCGAGGGTAGATCCAGGGAGGGTAAAGTCCGGACTTGTAAGGACGGTGAATGTTGAGTTCGGAGAGGAGATATGGTTCAGCTAAAGTAGCTACATTAACAGCAATTCTATGATATGATGGTAGAGACGTACGTGGTTCTTGATATACTGCGTCGTCCCGTACGGTGCTGTTGTGCGCTGGACTATGATCTTATGCCCTGCTGACGCGAGGGCGATTGTTTGGAGGGTGGGATTGAGGTATGTATGAGTAACTGCGGATTCATCCTGCTGTTCTGTTAGTAAATGAAGAAAAGGGAGGTAGAGGAACGAACAATTCCGCCTCTCTCCATCTCAATGCATAAGAAGATCAGCTCCGCTGCGGTAACAGCGGCGTGGACATTGGTTGAAAAGGTCAGGTTGGGTAGCCTTCGGCGGCGCTGGACATGGTTGACTGTATCTATACTCGTGTATGTGTACTTGCCATTATTCGGCTGCTCGGTCGAGGTATCGGTATCGCTCACACTGAGAGACTGGTCGTCGAAAAGGGCCTCCTCTAGGCCGGGTTCGTATAGTGGTAAATTATCGGAATTCCACGCATTTATCGTGCGATCATCACTATCAGCAATACAGAACTGGACCTCTGGATTCTGCATTGCGAGTACAATGCCCGTTATGGCCCCTGACCTGGTTAGAAGGTATAAACTGTAGATTCAGAGCACTTACCCACTCGCCCAGCACCAACAACACAGCATTGCCGGACATTATCAATCGTCGCTTTTCTGACTTCGCTCGCTGGCTTCTGCTCGACGCTTTCTGAAAACGTATGCCCCTTGACCACCACCCGGGAAGGCTCTTTCGATTTGGAAGCTTTATACCGGCGACGCGTATAGAACAGGGCGACGCCGGCTAGGACGACGAAGACAGGGATTAGCACTAGCATTGCAAATAAGCCATCTGGTCAAAACCATCTCGCCGTCGTCGATGGGCGAGTTTGTATGTTAAGTGACAAGTGGCGGTCAGATTGTCCAGTGTACATATGTGCTGTCAATTCTCCGAGCGTTGCGCGGCGTGGCCTGCGGACGTAATAAGATACTTGGCGTGATTTATTTAGAACATGCTAACTAACTAGGTAACTATCTTTTTATCTGATTTGGTGTTTGTTTCTAAGTATGGAAACTAGGTATATGTATAACATCTATAGCGTGCTAGACTTGCATGGTGACGTCTGAGTTGACTGGACTTAAACTCTCAAGTTGCAACAGAACGCAATGGCCATCCCTCTACCGACACCTCATGGCATACTGATAGTGTATGGCGGGTGAAGACTCCGCATGGTTCTCTCCCGATCCATGGTTAAGCCCGTACCAAGCATTCCAATGCAACGGTCCTCGTTTGACAGCTCCGCGGACAACACTATTGGAGTGCTAAATGGCCGTAGACACGCTATGACCGCCACGATAAAGTTCACAAGCACTCCTATATAACGCCTCTGCCAAGGATGTGGGCTCGGGTGCTCCGGAACGCCATAGCGTCATTCTCATACTTGGATATTTGAGCCCGACTCCCCGAGAAGATGGTCCTTCATGGAATTCAAAGCCCATAGAATACAGCGAATATGGGACTTGGAATGAGCACTTATTCACCTCCGGGAGGAGAAAATGGTAGGCGCTGGATACTAGGGGAGAAGTTCGACGCTGTCTCTCCGCATAAAGGGTCCATCAAGTTGTTATGGGAGACGAAATGGAGAGCTGCGGTATGTCCTATCCAAAGTATATAAAGGGATTGCTAACCAAACGTAGTGCGAGAAGTCCGTCTACCCCTTCTACGATGGGAAACTGGAGGACTTTGAGCCGATCTTTCAGACTCTTATTGCCGTATGTCATCCACGAGGGGATGTCGGGGATAGCGACGAACTACTAATCACCGGCGGTAGGAAAACATAAACGACGTGTACTCAGACGCATACACCGAAAGGTTCTTCCCCGTCGCGAAGTCCCTCGAACAAGAAGCATCGATGGCATTCTATAACGGCGACAGTGAAACAGCATCTGATCTTCTGCGGCGCGCAGCAGTCGTGTACCGCATCTCGCGCTTCCCATACGTCAGTCCCGACGATAAAGAAACAAATATCAAGAGAAAAGCATTCACCAGACAGAAAGCCGCATACCTAACTGCCACGTCCGTTTGGAAGAATCCACTAACTGAGCACGTTGTACCGCATACCCAGCGCGCTGGTCGAGACGGGCCCCGTATCCCTGTCTACATACGTCTTCCGGAACACACAACCCCTGGAAGTGACAATCCCGTCCCGACTGTTCTTATCATGACAGACCTTGACGGGTACAGGCCAGATAACAGCCAGCGGACGCACGAGATCACCGCGCGCGGATGGGGCGTGGTGGTTGCCGAAATCCCCGGGACGGGCGATTCCCCTGCTGACCCTGCGGACCCCGAATCTGCGGATCGGCTGTGGAGTAGTATTCTTGAGTACATGCGGACCCTGGGCGCGTTTGATATGACGAAGATTGTTGTTTGGGGGCTGAGTGCTGGTGGGTATTATGCTGTCCGGGCTGCGCATACGCACCGGAGAAGGCTGAAGGGGTGTATTGCGCATGGGCCAGGGACGCACTACTTTCTGGATGAGGAGTGGTTGGCGAGGGTTGAGGACCATGAGTATCCATTTCCGTATGTCTCTCGTCTGATACTATCTTCGGCGGTTAACAGTGTAGGATCATTCGCGCCTGGGCGAAGAAGTATGGCTATGAGGATCCGGCTGAATTCTGCAAGGAGGCGAAGAGGAAGTTTTCTCTTCTTGAGACGGGAGTTCTGGACTTGCCATCTACAAGGTTGCTGCTTTTGAATGTAGGTAATGCCCTTTATCTTATACGGAGCTGACGGTGTAGGGAATCGATGATGGCATAACGCCTATTGAAGACTGCTATCTGCTGTTTAGCCATGGGAGTCCGAAGGAGGGAAGGTAAGTTAGCCTCCTGGTTTACAGGCTGTGCTGATGTAGTAGATTCTACCCTGGCCTTCCTCATATGGGATATCCAGCCAGTCTCGGGGCAGCATACAAGTGGCTGGAAGACGTGCTGGGATGTGATTATGTGAAGAACTGATGGTCACACTTTTAATAGCATGTACAATTAGCTTAATATACTTTGATGTCATATCCCAGAGTCATCCTGATGGTATACAGAATCCTTATGATACTCATCCCACTTGTCACAGACGCTTTCAAACTCATCCACCATCGGCTCAATCAGCGTCCCAATCTCCGACTCGCGCTCAACGAACTGCAGTGCGAGGCTCTGACTCGCATGCCATGCGATATGGCAATGCATCAGCCAGGAGCTTGATACGTTAGCAGTTTCCCCAACAGTGAAAGCTGACTTACCCTGGATTGTCAGTTTCAAATGCAATGACAAGATACCCCGACCCAGCCATCGTGGCGGTGTCCCTTCGAGGGGGATTGTCGCGGTTCAGCTTTACCAGGGGTGTATATAGCCCTAGCCCCTCCGCCAGAATGAAGAAGTCGTGTCCGTGGAGGTGGAATGGGTGGTAGGCGTTGACAAGGCCGACGTCCTGGATCACCCAGTATGTCCACTAGACAGTCAGCATTTAACAATTACTCAATAGACGAGTAGACGAACCTGATCCTTGTTAGGAACTTCGTAGACGTTTGACTCTGTCGGAAACGCCGATTCATTCTTGTACGCGAGATAGTCCGTCGGACTGCTCCAGTCGATCGTCAGGTCCTTCGAGTTCAGCGTCCAGTGGAAGAACAGCTCAGGCAGGTCGTATTTCCATCCCACATTGAGGTTCTTCTGCGCTGCCGCATTGCCAACTGTCTTCTGAACATACGGAACGAGTTTATCATACGGCTCGTCGCCGCACGAGTTGCTGATCTTCCACTGCGACGTCGTTGGATCTGCGATATCAGCACCTTCATACCGGAGTATCCCCCTGATATCGTCATTATCAATGTCCAGCCCGTTACAGGAAGTCTGGTAGACCGCGCGCATCCAGTAGTTCCCAACATCCTGATTCGCCTCCACAATCACATCATATCGCTGGCCAGAAGTCAGAATCACCGCGTCCGTCTCATACGGTTCAATCGGGACAAAGTCCGCAGCGATAACTGTCAGTTTGTGCCCGTCAATGGTAAACTTCATCCACCCATCCACAGACGGATCAATCAGCCGAATCCGATACTTCTTCCCCTTCTGCACGCTCGTCTCCGACCTCTTCACGTCCCCAGTACAAGCATCCTCACCACACCCAAAGACATTCGTCCCATTAAACAACCCGGTCGGCGGAACCGCATTCGATCTCACCGGAAACCCTCCATACCTCGTATGCTCCTCCCAGAGAAGAAACACCGACTTCCAGTACCAGTCCGTGAGAAAGACAGGCCCCAGGTCAACATCATAGTCCTCCGTCGCGGGGCCATGGATAACAACAGGCCCGTACAGCCCATCAGCCATCTGCAGGGAGAAATGCGAATGGTACCAGCTGGTCCCGTACTGCGTTGCGCGGAAGCGGTAGGTGAATGTCTCCCCTGGGGCGATGGGGCACTGAGTTACCCCTGGCACGCCGTCGAAGGGGTTTGTGTTCCGTTGCCAGATGCCGTGCCAGTGGATGGCAGTTCTACACGGTTACTTCATAGAACAGCCAGAGAGGTTGTAGGGTACTCACCCGTTATGCTCGAGGCCGTTGGTGACGTGGATAACGAGTTCATCGCCCCAGTCTGCTTCGATCAAGGGACCAGGCAGAGTCCCGTTCATGGTAAGGACTTGTCGCTCGAAGCCATCGGGGGCGAGTGTCGTGTTCGTCGCGACGAGCCAGTACTAACATATTTTAGTATGGGAGTGCGAGAGATTGGAATGCCTACCTCTCTCGTAACCCCTGTGTCTGGTGTGATACTGTGATAATCAGTCGAGATATTGTATTCGCCCCAGCATCCTCGCGAGGTAGGACTATTTTCACAGATATCTTGCGCGAGCGAACACCCTGTTAATGCGAGGATAGCCAAACAGTATACAAATAACTCTGCAATTCGGCGCGCCATGTCGACGAGCTGCCGTCAAATGAAGTGAAGATGACAATTGTTGAATCTGGACGGGCGGCCCAGTTTAACGTTTGCCCCAGAATTCTTCTTTTTAGAGCCTTTGTAGATCTTTTATGGATCTTCTAGGTCCTGCACGCATTGACTCCATGACTTGCTTCCCCTCATCGCCCCAGCAACTGACTCATGGGTTCTGACCCAGCGCACCATGCATGAAATAAAAGGGGAAGCCGCCCTCGGCTGCTTGATATTAATGAAGCACATGAAATATTAAAGTATGTATTGGAATCGTGGAGAAGAGTGAGTGACTTGGGAGCGGCGCGTCTCACATGTGAGTGGATCTTGGATATTTCCGCCCTCTACGGAGTATTCGAGAGATAATATATTGCTTGATAGTCAGCGGCCTAGTTGGTGACTAAAAATAGTCAAGGGAGTCAATATTTAAACCTAATAAATAGAGGAAAGAAATACTCTGTAAGTATCCAATCCGTTACTACCTTGGAATTGCTCTTGTTATCCCCCATTCCGAGATGTTCAACAGTACTGGTGAATGACGATTAGTCTGCGTTCAGAGGAGGTCCTTAGTAGCTTTTCAAGGCCTCTAGAATAAACTACTAATATAATACCAATTTTATCGGGATAGTAAAATCTAGATAACGCAGTGTGTTGGTTGGAGAATTTGTTGAGTCTTTACGTACTTGGGCCGTAGTAGCATACATAACTGACTGTGGCCAATACAGTCTGTACACTACAAATTTGACAGGTGCCACCGCTGTAATATCAAGATAGGTAGAGGGATAGTCACTATATAAAGGAATACGATTACACTGGTGGAGCATCTAGGCAGTTATTTGGCTTATGCGGAGTCGGAGTACCCCGCCAGAGCTGCAGCTCCCACTTCGTTCACTTTGCTGCCTCACCATAAACAACACACTTGACATCCTACTCAGCCCAGAAAGCATGCCACTGCACCTCCGCCATGCCGTCGAATCCGACATCGACCGAATGATCGACGTCTTCTTCTCCGGCTTCGCCAAAGACGCCGCCGTATCGCGCTGCTTCCCAAACAGACCCTCCATCAGGACCTTCCTAACGACCGGATACCTCCGCGCCATCCCTGATCCAAACATCCACGAAGTCGTCGTAGTTGATACGGATCTCCCGGGCTCCCCGATCATCGCATACGCGAGCTGGGTCGCACCCCACACGCCAAACCCAGACGAACCGGAACTCCCCCTCTACCCGCCGGACGGCGACGACCTCCCCCTCGCCTCCTTCTTCTTCCCGTATCTCAAAGAAACCCGGGAGAAGGACATGGCAGGCCGGACGTTCTGGCATCTGGCTACGCTGGTCTGCCACGAGGAGCACCAGGGGCGCGGCGCGGGGAAGATGTTGATGCGGTATGGCGTTGAGCAGGCGGAGCGCATGCAAGCTGATATGTATGTCGAGGCCTCTCCACCTGGCGTGCCGCTTTATCAGCGATTTGGGTTTAAGGAGGTTGGGAGGGTGGTTGTTTTGGATGGGCTGCATACGGAGTTGTTTATGTTTAGGGAGTTTCCGGGTGCGGGTTAGATGGGCCTATGGTATGAGTATGACAGGGCTATGGGGTTAGGAAGTTGGATTTCTTGCATAATAACGTATATATGCCTACCAGAGGAATGTAAATAACTTGGATATGTACCGAAGGAGCGATTGAGAGTGGCCCTGGGCAGTATAGAGGCGGACAGCCAGATGGTGACAGGCCCTCTCGGTATTCTGACTTGGTTAGATATGGACGCAAAAGAATAAGCTGACCTTTTGTTGATTTTGTTCTTGGGTATTATTACTGGGGGAATACCCTTTATCTGTCCTCAATACCTGGGTTAATAAGTTATATCTGATCATCTTTCCGCTGAAGTTCATTTCATATCAATTCTGCAATATATGGCGAAAATGGCGACGGTGAGGTACCAGACAGGCCGAGACGCACAAGGCAAGCCTTGTTGGCCGGAGATGTTTTATTAGGGCATGTATCGACTATCTTTAGCCTATCGAATCATAATCATGCCGGTTTAGATCGAACTAGTGGCAAAATGTATCTCCCAACCGCGCTGGTTTGCACGATTTCCAGGGAAGGATGCTTTCGGACGCAACTGAAGAAGATATTTAGAAGGCTGAAGTAGAAAGAGTCCACCATCTAATCCAGAGGATCATATTTAACGGCCAAGTTAGTGAATATATATATGTGTACCAGATTCCTAATTGGGATAGTAACTAAGTAAATTTCTAGATGTACGCTGCTTATCTGCAAAGTCTTACTTGACTCCAGCATGCTTTTAGATAATAAATCCTCATATTGCCACCAGATATATGATAAACTCTTCAGACATCAAACATAACCTCACCGTTTACTATTTTAAAGAAACAGCACCACCCGCATCCAAAATATCTCAAAGTGTAGACGGAATTCCACGCCAATAGGCTGGCTAAATAGCTCAACCTCAGTATTACACTGCTGAGCCCTGAAAACCACGAATATAAAGGATATAACCAGCACGTGGGTCAATTCTGCACTTGAGCAATATAACAAACCTATCATCTCATCTCATCTCATCTCGACGTGCTGCCCAAATAGTCGTACCTCCGGTCTAGTGAGAGGAAAGGCAACCCCGTTTGGAAATACGCCCGCTTCGAGGCTTGGACGAGGCAATCGGAAACCCCGAGTGTAATGATGGCGATAGAAGAATCAGAATCTGCAGTATGATCAGCACGGCGATCCTACCGTCCGGCGAGAGGCGGGAGAGAGGCGAGTAGTTAATGGCTAGCAGATGGGCTGAGTAGTCTAGCTGAGCAGTGATAGGAGTATCAACTGCCACTGCTGACGGGGCGAGTTTGAGTTTGACTCTGACACGACGGCCTAGTCTCCTGCATGGAAATTCTAGAAAGATTCGAATCCTTCGATTGCCATTGCCACCCCACGCTTGACGCTGCAGGTGTCAGGGCACACGACAGCAGGTTGCCGTAGATCAGGGGTGTTGATGAGGCTGTCACAGTCACAGTCACAGTCACAGTCAGTGTGCCTGTGGTGTCTATCCAAATACCGACAGCTATTCCTTTCAAGTACTCTGTACATGTCCTTCTGACAATGTCAAGGTATCTGGAGAGCATGCATCGCATGCCGAGGAATCTTGGGATGCTTGTTATTAGTCAAGATAATCCCTCACAGACAAGCCCTGGCACAGCCAGACAAGACAAGACAAGCCAGGCAGAATGTCTTGTTTGATACCGCGGAAGCCTTGGCTGACCTTGACGGCAGCGAGACGGATATACAGACCGACACACGTGCGCGGCTGCGGCAAGCTTATTAGCAGGGAAAACAGGCAAGCTCCATGCGCCAAGGGATCGTTTCACTGCGGCAGCAAATGGCCTGACGCGGATTGTGTGCCCAGACTCCGCCAAGCGGTGCCAAGCGTATGGCTGTAGAGGCGTTGGTGATGGGCTACCAGCCTACTACTTGTGAAGAGGCGAATACGGGGATTGGGCGTTTTTAATGGTGGTTCTCTGATAGACGAATTAGAGGCCTTGATGTGTAAACGTGCTTCTGGTGAATTTGGCTCGTGGGGTGCTGAGCCCCGTTGTTTTAGCAGGAGACTGGCTGTGGTGTTTTGGGATCTGTCTCGATTGGAGAGATATATGCCTCAAGTGCTGCTCATGATGGTGTTTGTGAATGATACTGTTCTGATTCTGGAGAGGTATGATGTATTGATATCATGTAGAATGGACAACGTTGAACACTGAAGCGTTTGAATATCAAAATGATTCTGATGAGAAATCTCTGCAACATCAGGCCTAGATGAGGCTAGAATCTACAACTAGCGCAATCTACAGCGCCACAGACCCCTGGGGCACGCGACAGCGTTTGATACTAGAATCGGCTGTACCGGTCCCGCTACAGTACCGGGCCTTGGACAAGGTTTGCACTCAGTCTGGACAGTGAGACGACTCGTGGGGGCAACACCAGCTAGATAAAATATATAAAAGGACGCTTCCTTCCAGAGATCGTCTTCGTTGTCAGACACAACACCATTCATCACTTCACGCAGACAAAATGGTGCTCACCGAGTACTCATACGTCTTTGCCATTGGCACCTTCTTCGCCCTCCTAGACGCCTACAACAATGGTGCCAGTACGTCTCCTCCCAGTTACACCATCCATGATAAGCACAGGGATACTAACATACACAGACGACGTCGCCAACGCCTGGGCAACCAGCGTCTCCTCCCGCTCCATCACATACCGACAAGCCATGGTCTTCGGCACGATCTTCGAAATGCTCGGCGCCATCACCGTCGGCGCCCGGACCGCCGATACAATCAAGAACGGGATTATCCCAAATGAGGCATTCCAGGGGAACGCGGGCGTGCAGATGCTTGCATTCACATGCGCACTGGCTGCTGCCTCTTCCTGGGTTATGTGGTGCACGCGGCACTCGGCACATGTGTCGTCGACGTACTCGCTTATTTCCTCTGTTGCGGGGGTGGGTGTTGCTACTGTGGGAGCGTCCAAGGTGCAATGGGGTTGGAATGGGGGGCAGGGACTTGGTGCGATCTTTGCAGGCTTGGGAATGGCGCCGGCCATTGCAGCGTGTTTTGGCGCGATCATCTTCATGTTGATTAAGGTTGTTGTTCATATGCGGCGCAACCCTATCCCCTGGGCTGTTTGGGCGGCGCCGTTCTTCTTCCTTGTTGCGGCGACGGTCTGTACGCTGTCGATTGTGTACAAGGGGTCGCCGAACTTGGGGCTCAAGGATAAGGAGCCTTGGTATATTGCTGCGGTGACCATGGGGACAGGGGGTGGTGTCTGCCTCCTCTCTGCGATCTTCTTTGTCCCCTGGACGCATGCCCAGGTTATCAAGCGTGATGGGTCTATCAGGTGGTACCACGTCTTCCTCGGTCCGCTGCTATGGGGCCGTCCGTACCCAGCTGACGCGGACCGTGCTGTCGCCATTGTCCCTGACTATGCCGTTGTCCAGCACGACAGCGATGCCGACGAGGTGAAGGAACTCGACATGGCAGATATCGGCTCCCCCGAGACACTCTGCGAAGACACCGTCCTCCCCAAAGCCGCGCAGATGACAGAGAAAAGCCTCAGCGCGACAGAAGCACAAGCAGACTATAAACAGCTCATGGCCGAAGCGGAGGAGAAGTTCCACGCCAAGCTGCGCAAAGGTCGCGGCCCGCTGGCGTGGGCGCTGCGCGTGCTCCACGAGAACCCGCTGGGGGCTGGCGAGATCTACGAGTTTAAAAATCTGAAGATACTGGCCAAGCGCGTCCCGTGCATGATTATCGTGGGTGCTCTGTATGGGTTGCACTATGATATCCATGCGGCGCAGAGTGGGATCCATGGGACGCCTGAGGGGGATCGTATGGAGAGGGTGTATTCCTGCGCGAAGAAGTACCCGAATGAGGTGGAGCATACATTTTCGTTCATCCAGGTGTTGACGGCCTGTACGGCGTCCTTTGCGCACGGGGCGAATGATATTGGGAACTCGGTTGGGCCTTGGGCTGTGCTATATGGGGCGTGGAAGACGGGCAGTGCGGCGGAATCAGAGGCTGATGTGGCCGTGTGGCAGCTGGCTGTTCTGTCTGCGACTATATCTATTGGGCTTATTACGTATGGGTATAATATAATGAAAGGTATGCCTCCATCTCTATATTCATGATCAGGACTAACGTGTGCAGTCATGGGCAACAAAATCACATACCACTCGCCCAGCCGCGGGTGCTCTATGGAAATGGGCGCTGCTATTACCGTCCTCGTCTTTTCACAGTATAAACTCCCGGTGAGCACGTCGATGTGTATTACGGGCGCGACGGTCGGTGTTGGACTGTGCAATGGCACTTACAAGGCCGTCAACTGGCAGCGTGTTGGCCTGCTTGTTATTGCGTGGATCATGACAATTCCCATTGCAGGCACCATGGCAGGCATCCTGATGGGCGTTGTTCTGAATGCACCGCACTTTAGCTGAGTATAGATAGACTGAATTCTTATTGTTTGACAGAGTACAACAGCACAGGCAATGCCTTATATCGTTTACGTAGTTTAACAGGAAAATAAATGAATAAATTAAAGAACAATATGTCCACCCAGAGGTCTGCCCAAGAATGAGTTTTCCAAGTTCGTTAACATTGTGGAGTGATACCGAGTATCAGTTTAAGCATGCGAGACTAGGCAAGACGGTAATATCACTTCTGCTAGCTAGTATGTATGTAGTTTACCATTCACAAACACGACCACTAACAAGCCTCGTCTTATTCAGATAGACGCATCCACCATCACCTGCAGTCCCTGCTTAATAGCCTCCTGATTGCGCCAGTCCGACCAAGTATGATCCAAAATTCCTACAAATGACAATTAGCACAACACCAGACCATAAAGTGAAGAACTCACCCCAAGTATCATCCGAATCCTGCGTCCCCTCGCGGATATAATAACTCCCACTAATCGTCCAAACCATCCACCCGGCCTGCTGCTCAGGAATCCACTCCCGGATACAGCTCGCGTACACGCTCTGCCACGTGGACTGGTCCTGCGCGAAGCCGAACTCGGTCAGCACGACCGGCATGACGTTGACGATGGATGGGTCGTTGGTGTCTTGGGCATTGAAGCCGCCGTTCCAGAGCGAGCCGGAGAGGTCGTCGCAGCTTGTGGCGGTGGTGTCGTAGGTGTGCAGTTCGAGAACGAGTTTCTCTGCATATGGGAAGTCTGATAAGGAGAATTTCGTGCCGGAACCGAGATCTTCGCCTGTCGGGATGGGCGAGAGGGTTGTATCGTAGTTCAGGCCTGATAGGTAGATCAATGCATCTGGGTTCGCGGCGTGCACTGCCTCTGCTGCGGATGTCATCTCCGTATACCACGTTTCCCAATTGTATGGGTAATCCGGGTTTTCTGTAGTCGGTTCGCGCAGTTCATTACGGAGACCGATACCCGTGAATGAAGGCCAGGAGCTTGCGTGTGAAGCCATGTATTCCAGCCCGCGCTTCCACCTTTCCACGTCGAAGTATGTGTCCCCGAACCAGGCGTTGCCGTCGTCGTTGGAGCAGCACCACATTGCTTTGGAGATGTGGTTGTCGAGGTGTACGTATAGTCCCTGGGCGTTGCACTCCTCCGCGACCATGTCGTAGACAGCCAGTCTGGTCGTGGTGTTTGTGATTTGGGGATTGGATGCGGTGATCTGGTTGAACACGGCGGTTCCGTTCTCGGATCCTAAGGCGTTGATAAAGGAGTCCTGCACGGTTATGTCTCCGGTATCGAGGATGTTGTCGACCAGTTCGATGGGGAAGGTTAGACGGATGACGTTCATGCCTAGGGACCTTATCTTGGAGACGGTCGACTCGATGGAGGCGTATTGGAGGCCTTCTGGGACCATGGCCTCGCCTGCACCGGGCCAGTTCACGCCGGCGAAGGTGACGGGGGACCCGGTCGAGTCAAGAATCCATCTTCCAGAGACACTGAAGGGGGTGTTAGCAGCTAGAATGGGAAGTATATGGGCTGACAAGAGATAGAGTAGCTTCATGTTGAAGAGTTGCGAGTTTGGTATGTGGAAGAGTAGGCATGAATTCAAGCTATTTATATAGGATATAGAGAGGGGAACCTGTACTACTCTGGCTAATATCCGCTCCATGGCCATTCAGCTTGGATAGTGATATCCTTCCGATATCCCCGAATAACCGATGCATGATCTTCACCGGAGAATTACCATGTGGGGTAAACATCCAAGCAATGCGGGGTATATGCATTATTTCATCATCTCTCTGTCTAATGGTCTATACTCGTTGAACAGGGCAGCTAGCTAGGTAGTTGGTGGTATTTGAAAGCCGGTTCCCACCCACGCCTTGAAGTCAATCATCCTGCCGCATGAACTGCAGGAGCTCCTTCTGAAACTCCCAGATCCTCTTCCGATTCCGTAAACTCCTAAGCTCCAGCCAATTCATTTTAATATCCCGATAAACCGCATACCAGTTCGTCCCATTAAGAGGAGGGCGGGGGATGGTCCATTCGGAAAGATGCTCATGGACATCGATTTGAGGCCGGCGCGAACCGTCCACTGGGCTTGACACCGGCGAGGACGAACCGGTTGTATTTGTATTTGGCGACGGTCTTCTCGTTCGTTCCCATAGATCCGCCTCCCAGGCCTCGCGCGCGTACTGGTCGTCCTTCATCTGGGGGACTGCCACCGTTGCCCAGAAATAGGGTGGCTCTTCGCTATACAGCTCCCAGAGCCACGGCATCTCGTTACGAAGGACGGCGTACCAGATGTGGGGAGGGAGGTGGGAGAACTCTCGACATACTAGGCGAAGGGTATGGGCGTCGTGGTAGGTGAGGTATCCGAATATCATGGTTCGGATCTCCATGGGAAGGTTGGGGAATGGGCCGCGGGCTGGGCCTGGTATACCAGAAGGCCGGTCAGATTCAGGATCCATGGCGTTGTTTAGGATCCTCCGAAGCTGGTCCACGCGGAAGGGGTTCGTAGCCAACCACTCGTCTCCGGGATAGTGAATCCATTGGCGGTACCCGTAAGGGAAGAGCGATAGCAGTTCCGGTGGTGGACTGGGCTCCAGATTGTGGAAGAAGCTGTAAAACTTGTCGAGTGGAAGGTAGCCCAGCCTGGAGCGACACAGCCGGACGAACACCCCGAAGCACCAGGGGTGAAAGAGGACCTCTGCCTCTGTTGGGCTGGGAGGGTCTACAAGTTGATTTGCCAGATGTATCACCCGGATATTGTAGCGCTCAGGGTAAACTTGGACCACGTTAGACCGAGATCCCAGTGAGTCTGCCAGACCGGAGAGAGCGAATCTGCCCTTGCCCTCGCCGTCGTGCTCGAATGGAAGATGATATGGCGGCAGCAAGCGGCGTTCTCGATCCACGCTGCCAGGAATAAGAGCCTGCACCGTGTCGCAGCCTTTCATCTCCTGCATGGAGATCCGGTGGCCGTGGTAAGCGTACGGATATCGACAGCCAGGCGCGGAAAGGTGTTCCACATCGCGGAGAGCGAAGAACAACGTTCCCACCCCCAGTTTCTGCTTGGGAGTAATCGGGAGGCGTGCACCGACTTCCGGTAAAGAGTACGGCTCACTCCAGGGACAGAGGCCGAATTGCTGGGTATGGCCGGGCGAGTCGCCTGGTCCCAGGCACAGTCCGATCGCAGTTCGTTGTCGCAGCTCATAGAGGCATCCGGTTTCTGCGGTGGAGCATGGCCACGGAGTCTGGATGCCTGGGGGGTATGGCTGGGCGTCTGGGCCCCAGGAGTCGCATTTGGGCTCGTCGGGGGCTCTTGTTCTCCCTATATCGAGTGGCAGAGAGCACCGCGAGCACATCACGCCCTGAAACGGTGAGCAGAGACCAGAAAAGAGAGAAACAGTCTTACTCCTCTTAACTCCTCCTGGTACGGCTCCTCCATATTGAACGCCCGGGGGTCAGCCATAGTCATGGCACGATGGTACGTGTCTAAAGGAGAGAGAAAGTCAAAAACGCGTCTTCAATTGATATTTTTGCAGTTTTATTCTAACAGGTACGGCGACCTGTTAGGAGAATTCCGAAAAAACTATTTTTTACTGTTAGTACTCTGTACACGGCCTATATACCCGCCTTTCTGTATTAATTATATTCATTATGTTTAAAATAATATGGTTATTAGTTACTATTTCATGTAATCCAGTACCTGACAGGCTGTTTATCGCTTGTAGTAGTAATAGGACGATTTTACCGGGCCTATATAGTATTACTAATACAGGACTATTAGGATATTAAGTAAATATATTTAGAAGTAATAACTATAAATCCTTATATTTAGGGAATACCATGGTCTTCACAGTCTAATTAGTAGATAGAATATCTGAGTAGTTATCAGGGACAGTAGTGGAAATATTATTAGAAGTATTACTAATTATTAAAAGTAATAACTAGCCTTAGAGCTAAGAATATAGAAGGTAGAACTGCGGGGTTACAGACTTATAGTTTTCTAGAAGAGGGAAAGAACTATTATAGACGCTATATAAGTATGCCTGAGGTATGCTAGGGCCATGGCCCTGCAGTTATATTTCTTATTAAATAAGATAAGCAGTTCAGTTTCTGCTGGCAGAATACTGGCTGTAACTGGTAAGAATGGTTTTTTTTTTTTCGGAATTCTCCTAACAGGTCGCCGTAAACAGGCCCAAGCTAGCGAACATTAAGAAATCATGGCTGAACGCGGGACAATCTAACCAAGAGTAAATTGATAATACACCAGAATCATAGGAAATATGCTAGCTAGTATAATAATATACCCTGCACCTATTATAGGAGCGGTCTTTGGAGTCCTGATTTAGAGCTTCTATACTACGAACTCTGCCAACCTGAGATCCCACTACAAACACCACGGAATTACCAGTCCGTATCCAACCGGAGAACTGATCCTGTATGTACCAGTATGCAGCGCTATTCTTCAATTCCAAAATCCGGAATACCCCTCGAAAGCACAAAAAACTCACTATTGCGCGTCTTGGGACCCAGCGTCGTGCCCTCGCGCCGCACAAACATCTTCCAGTACTCCAGCGCCTTGTACAGTTCTTTTCCGAAGAAATGCCACGCTGTTACAAGTAATTCCTTATTAGAACTGGAGTATTCGACCCTAAACTTAGTTGGACAGCTGCGGCACCGCCAGATATGTCCTTTCTGTGTTGAGGCTGTTATCTGGGCTTGTTCGGCGGGAGATGGAGGGCGGAATGTCTTTGGACTTGCGACGCCAAGGCGGAGGCTTTCTGGGAATGCGGTGGATATAGCATGGGTAAGGAGTGGTCCATTAGGGACTTGTCTCTTTGTATGCCGGCTCTCCGGTGGCGGGGATGTGGTGGTGCTTAGATGCGCGCAGATATGAAACGGGAGTCGTCACGTCGGTGGCTTTCAATGACCCTTTAGAGCTGCATAGTCGGTATTCCTGCTTCAGGACTAGTCCTCGCTCTATCCAGCTGGCGGAGGAGGTGAGACGGTAGTCTATCGATCCAAGGTGGGTTGTGAAGTCGCCGGCAAACATATCAATTGGTGGACTTTCCACTTCGGAAGGAGGCTTGGATTGAAAAGCTTGTTCGATATGAGGAAATACAACGCTGTAACCCCCTGTTGACGTCTGCGGCCAGTAATCCATCGACGCTGTCTGTCCAAGACATAATTTGGTGAATTTCGTGGTGCGATGGGCGTGCGGCGGCTTGAGTGGCGGGTGGAGTATCTCACAGCGAGGACAGAACTGGAGATCTGGATGGTCTCGCTGCAAGAGGTCGCATAAAGTCCTGTCGAATGTTCTATGGTTTATCTGGGTGGACCGCCTGAGGAGGAACCAGGTCGTGGTCCAAGGGTTCAGTGCGTGCGCGGCGGCTTTGCAGGTTAAAGAGAGGCATACCTTCGCCGGCAGGGGAAGGTAGGCGACAATCTCGTCGAATACTTCTCTTGGGAGACGGAAAAGAGTGAGATTGATATTGGGATCTGTTTCGATATCGGTCTGTGATCGTTGCATATAGGTCGGGGGCCATCTCCTCTGCGCTGGTTTAGGGCTCCGCCGACCATTCTTGTACGGTATAGAATCGGAGACTGGATGGCATCTTTTGGATCGCCTGAGTACGGGCATGTTGTTTCTTCTACATTCTAGGTTTTAAGTGTTGGGAATTACGTGCTTTTATTCTGGCCTGTGGATTAGGCAGCAGCCTATACTACTGAGATTAACGCCTAATTATCATAAAGATAAAGTAGTTACTGATGATTCCTTAAGTAGTCTCTTACAATCGTAAAGCATTGATGACCCTGGGTCTCAATGAAGCCAGCTTTTCTACCGGCTGATGAGCAAACACGAGTCGTACAAAGTACTTTCCCTGTAGATTGCCCCAGTCATCCATAGGCGTCACCGTGATGCCCTGCTCCGCAAGTCGCCATGCAGCCTCCTGTGCAGTTAGACCGAACTCGCTGACTCGGAGAAGCAAGCTCCATCCTCCGGCTGGGATACCAATTGGAAACCCACGGAGCGCGTAGAGAATCATATCCCGGCGTTGACGTGCTGTTGCTATCAAGTCGCCTCTGGACAGGCGAAAGGACGCCACTTCGCAGCAAGTGTAGCGATCGGGCTTGCTCCAGACCACGGATCGTATTTTTGAAATAAATACCTCAGGACCGACGACGTATTCAAACCTTTGAAGCTGATTATCCAAAAATCCCGAGCCGGTACCAATAATCAGGGTCCTGCCTGCCATTCCTTTCAACGATGCCGGATGGGTCCACATGGAAGGGGAGAAATTGTAGATGACGGTATCAAATGAGGTCTCGAATATCAGCAGGAGGTTAGACTCGACACATTGCTTCGCAATGTATTCCCAATCCTTCTCGTAGAAAAGGGCACCGGACGGCGTGCACGGTGACTGCAGAAGCATAGCCTTAGTATTCTCTGTGATGGAATCTTTGAACGCCTGGTGGTTCACTGCCCATGTTTGTCCAGGACGGAACATCAGAGGAACCAGAACGGGTCTTGCATTCGCAGCTTTGACGGAGGTTGTAAGGGTTCGCGACGTCGGGTCGGTGAGGATCACTTGGTCATTTCGCCGGAGCAAGGCTCGGAGCACGCCTAGGAGCGAAGACCCGGGTTCGACAATGAGGCAGTTGCGTTTCGCATCGTACTCCTGCTTCGCCATGGCGGAGACGTGATTGACAACGACCTGAGCTGCCGTGTTGGGATAGCCCATCTCACGAGCATAAACCCTTTCCAAAGGATCACAGGGGTCAGGTACAACGCTAGGGTTGAGCGTCTCCAGATCAAGAGGCTCCATGATGGCAGAAGAGGACCGCAGGTGCAAGTGCAAAAATAGAGAGAAGAAAGCTGAGCCGATTCTCTTATGTTGAGACCTGTTCACATGTGGAAGGCACGACAAGGGACTTCACTCTTCGCACAGAGACTGCAGCAGTGAAGAGGTCATTCACTTCACGGTGCCTTCTACGCTTGTTTGTCAGGCTTGAAACCTAAAGCCTGCACCAAAGGTGGTGCGGACATGTCTTCCGAGTTTATCATATACAAGAACATGGTACCCAATCCAAGCGTACTTGGGATAGAATATGTGACCTCTTGGCAGAGATTCCATTTTGAGGACTAGTTGGAATAGATAGAAGCAGTAGATATACGCACAATTATTATACAGCGTTCATCAACCTAGCAATGAATATCAGAATGGACAATGCTCCACCAATTCAACACGTGCATAAAGAGATAAAGAGATCAACGTCCTGCCATGCATGTCTCACATAATTTGACAGGTTAATTTCAATCCACCTACGGCATATTTGTAATTTTTTCCATTTCCTCCAGAGACATGTCAGCATTTCATTCGCGGGGGTTCGTCTGACATGCACGTCCGACCCGAACTATCGGGGGATCGTCAACCAGAGCAAGGGCTGGACGGCGACGATTGGCCTCTCTCACACGAACCTGCGATCATCGTGCAGGGATTGTTTGAACGAGACTGATCCAGCTGCGATGCAACGCAGATCCAGTTTTCATCCCGATCCACGCAAGGACCGGCCCTAGCGTCAGATGCAACTTTTCAGCTCCCCATCCCCGACTTCCACTTCAACCTCAACTTCATCTTCTGCAGGTCGGCGATTTCTGTGTATTCAAGAATTCCAGACCATGGCTGTTGCTTCGGAGGAGTCCCCGCTGCTGCATCCGCGGTCCGATACAGATCCCAAGGACACAACTGCAGCTCCGACACCAAAGCGATCGGACCTTATTTTAATCTTCGGGACGTTCATAGGTATGGAAGTTCTCATGTCATTCTATCTAGCCGATGCAAGCTTGCTGACAGATTAGGTGTTTTCATTGCAAGCGCCGACGAAGCCCTAGTTATCTCCACGTACAGCGCCATCGCGTCGCAGTTCCACCATCTCTCCCAAGGATCATGGCTCCTCCTCGCATATAACTTTGGTTACTGCATCTCGCTGCCAGTGGTAAGCAATGGAAATGCATAGCTGTGGGCTGGATATTGACTCCTTCTAGTATAGTGTCCTGGGGGACGCATATGGGCGCAAGAATGTCCTCGTCTGTTCATATACGATGTTCGCGGTTAGCTGTCTTGCCTGGTGAGCGCTGTCTCCGTATCGAGGGTCTATTCAGGTCTACTGACAGATAATAGTGGCGCAAGTGCGACAATGACCCAGCTGATTCTATCGAGGGTGCTCGCTGGCTCGAGCGGTGCTGGAATGATAATTGTAGTTTCGGTTATCCTCAGCGGTAAGACTCCTGTCGGTTATTGTCGGCTTGGTATTGAGTAACCTTCTATAGATATCATTGCACCGCATGAAATTGCTTTATACCGGAGCTATCAGAACATTGTCAACGTCGCCGGTCGCAGTCTCGGGGGTCCCATCGGGGGTTTTCTTACAGATACCATCGGATGGAGATGGTAAGCATTCCACGGGTTTGCAGTTTTACACATCTAACTAGGCCAGGGCATTCTACGGCCAGATTCCGATTATCCTACTTTGCACGGTGTTCGTCGGAATTCGCCTCCCTTCTTTCCTGAACGACACCCTGTTCGACGAAGCTGAAGACCGCGAGGATGAGACAAAGCCCAGGCGATCGCCTGTCTGGGATCTGGACTTTTCAGGGATATTCACCTTCTCTGGAACTATTCTAGTACTGCTGTTCTTCCTCCAGGAACTGGGGACCCTGAACGAAGACACTGTCCTTCAGACTGCGCTGTTGGGACTTGGCTTTGTAGCTGGGTGTATACTGTTCGTCACGCTCGAGCTGTTCTGGGCTGAGAAGCCTTTGATTCCGATTCGAATCTATTCATGTGGAATTTCGGCCCATTTCTTCCTCCAGGTTCTGCTCCTTGGTGGTCGCTACGCGGTATGCTATTCCAGCTACCTTCCAACTTCGAGGGAAGACAATGCTAACGTCCGCCCAGCTCATCAGCAACCTCGTGCCCTATTTCATCCGCGTCAAGAACACAGGCGACTTCCTTGCATCCCTATGCCTTGTTGTTGTGGCCATCGGTGTGGCCATCGGAGGCGTTGCATGCGGCCTGGTTATTAAACAGTACGCCGTTAATTCCTGGCCATGAACTGTACAAAACTAATCTACATAGTACGAAACGCTGCAAATCAATGACCCTAGCCTCCATCCTTGTCCAGACCACCTGCACCCTTCTCATCTTCATCCAATGGCGTAACGGCTTCAAACTATGGTATGGCATCTACCTGCTCCCCTTCGGCATCGCGACGGGGATGCTCTTCCCGGCATTGTTCGTCGGGATGGCTACATATGCGCCGGAGGGGAAGTTGCATGTTTGCATTGGCACGTACTATCTCTGCCAGCAGCTTGGTCTTATTATCGGTCCTGCGGCTGGAGCGGCGCTAAATCAGAAGCTGTTTGCGGCGCGGTTGTGGACGAATTTGGGAGGACTGGAGGATAAGAGTGCTGTAAGTGACATTTACCGGTTTAATGCGGATTGTATATTGGTTACTGACTGGTTGGCTAAATCAGATAATACACCGCATTCTCAACGTGGTGCGATATGCGAATACCCTTCCCTCGGCGCTCACGGAGGTCGTCAGGTCGAGTTATCTGGACAGCTTCCAGTATTTGCCGCGTATGTTAAGGGTTCCATTGACTAAGTTTGCTCTACTGACGAGGTATTAGTTCTTTCGACGGTGGTGTCTGCTGCTATGCTTCCGATTGCTGCAATCTTGAGGGAAGCAGAAGTATAATGGAATGAGAGAAGAAAGACAAAACTGCGCGGTATATGGAAGGAAAAGTATTGCGTATAAATTCGATCCCGTGATATTACTTCAGGCGGATTACGTATAATAGAGTAGTATATGTATAGATTGCTTACTACTCACAAGATTATAATCCAACTTGTTTCTCTATCAAGGCTGCGAAAGGATTAACATAAACATATAGCAGACAAGCGCTAGAACTGAACAACCCGGGTATAATTCATGGTCTGGACTACAAGCCGCGCATGGTCCAGCCAGTAAACTGCCGGGGTAGGTACAGTATCGACAGATAGGATATCGCTATTATGGGACCCCGGTGGCGAAGATAAACAAGGCTCAGACACAGTCACGGTCCTCGGGCTGCCGGTAGTGTAGCACCGGATATGTCTAGGGGCGTGATCGAAGAGGTCGATGGCAGCCTGGAGGGCCAGAGTGCGGATCCTCTGGCTGTCCACTTGGAGCAAACAGCTACGGGCGATGGTAAACTTCCCACGCTTCTCGGACGCCAAGGTAACTACCTCGATGTCTGTCATGGTGAAGGGCTGGAGGGTTTCATATTCCGAACAGGCCGACTTGCGCTCCACGGCTAACAGGGGTGACAGAGTGAATGGCTGGTCAGGTTGATATGAAAAAGTACGTATCAGGGTGATACTCCGGCCTGCATTGGCTGCTCTCTCGGCAGGTTTGTACCAGATCAAGGCTACTTGGTTGGTCAAGGAGTCTGCCAGGCAACTGAGCTTCCAAAATGGGGAGTATTCTATGCTATGCACCAGCTGTCCGTCACGGCCCCTGATGATTTCAACCGTGGTCTCTGTTAATTTTGGTTCGGACATCAAAACGAGGAGCTCTTCGCCATTCACCTCCACCAGCCGGACCAGACGTTCAGGTACAGGCCTGCCCTCTGCCAGCCAAGTGTTAGCGGACCGAAACCACTGCACGCCCTTGCTGATCCGATATACTTCCTTTCCAGTTCGGAAATCATACGCCATCAGAGCCCACCCAGAGTGTGCTTCGGTGCTCACGCAGTATGCATAGGACTGACCTAGCACGGCTGGCCCAAACGGCACTGGCACTGTCAGCGAATGCGAATTAGGACACAGTATATGGCTGTCATAGGGGTAATCCCAAAGCCTCTTCTCCTCGATCGGGGAATACACCAGCAGCCTTGATAATTTCATACCGTGTCAGCAATGCACCACAGGGCCGGGCGGCTTGCCTTACCTGTTTTTCTGGGCTCCGAGATATTGCAGATTCACCATTATCACCCCGTTGCGATTCACAAACAATGCGATCACGGTGCCGCGGCCGAACCTTTCGGATAGCTCCGGTATTTCATACGTTTTCGACCCGTGCTGGGAATTATTTGAGGGGTGAAGAGGGCGCCAATGGAGGACTGAGTGGAAGTCCGAGTACTTGGGATCTCCCCTAGACAGGTTCGCAGCAAAGTCTCCGACATCCACGAATCCAACCGGGCCATGGCACGAAAATAGTGAGGTTGCCTTGGCAGACTGCGCTCGAGACAGATTAGATGCTTTAGATGAGGTCGTCAGAAGTCAGATCCCTGGTAATAGAGGAGGGAGCGCAGAAACCACCAACCATAGTATTTTATTTCAGCAATGGACAGCCCCTGCCACAGGGAAACCGGTACTGTCTCATAACACATGCTTCGTAGCTTTTGGCCGACGAGTGAGCGAGTCTGATGCATCCATCTGAGAGCTACAGCCTCCCAGGCCTTGTTCAAAGATGCACAGGAGAAGACATCAGCAATGGGTAGACGGTCGAAAACCATATTCAGAATGTCTCCGTTTAGGTAATAAACTGGATCAATCAGTCTTCCTTGGAGGATATCGGTTTTTGGCATCTTGTTCCTGTGTTGCTGGTCGAGTTCTGGTGTCGGACTGGGCGACGCACTTGGAGCACGTTTCTTCGACATGATGCAGGTTGGTGGAAAGACAGTAAACCCTGAGAAGATTTTTCATCCTATTTCTCATGTAAAAAGTTTGTTTATTTAGACATAGCATCATTCATTGAGCTATTGTGGTGTTCAGTGAACACCCACTTTCTTCATTCCAGAAGCATGCCCCGCTTTAGTATTCACTTCGAAACTGAGGGCAGATACCCGCGTCAATGGCCTTTTAAATAATGGCTTCAATGGTTTTAGAATTTTTGGAGAGGCGTTGAGGTGTTCATCATAACAAGGCAACAAGTTGGTTGATAGAATACAAGTCACATATATATAATACCCGGTTGTCACCTTACTATACAAACACCGCTAATAATACCACACCACCCAGTATTAGGCCAGTTTCCATGAAATAATTTGGATATACCAACCATACAGATATTTTAGAACAACTCTCCCACTGTTTTCCCCTTCTCCACCTCATCTGCCTCCTTCCGCAGCGTGTCAACACGGAAACTCCGAAGAGCATTCTCAACTCGTTGTCGCCGCTCAGCATCGGCCGCAAGAGGGCGGCAGCCGTACGCCATACCGCCGAATAAGCCTAAATTAGAAATTGCACGTTAGTACGGTATCAGAAGGTAGAATGTCGCCTTACCGAGTTCACCACCGAGGAAGAGGCCGCCAGCAGAGGCAAAGAAATACGTCGCAAAGTCTCCGAGAGTAGTCGGCTTGAGCATCGGTGTAATATCCGGCAGTGCCTCTATTCTATATTAGCTCCATCCTGCAGCAAGATAAATGTTCGTACCGGTTCGGCCGTCGGCAAACACGACCTTGGTGGGCTTCTCGGCCGCCCGAAAGACGTCGAAGAAGACCTTTCGGGATCTTCTCAAGCGAATCGCTGTGTATAGTCCCAGTCCCAGTCCGACGGCTGCCCCAACGCTGGCCCAGGAGGAGATTGTCTTGGAGGCGGAATTCAAGGCATCGCGGTCGCTTTGCTGGAGGTCGTGTTGGATGTGGTAGTCGGCCAATTTGCGCAGTTCGTCGCCGCGCTCTCTGCCGGAGTGGGGAAACAGGCCAGACATGTTCACGAAATCAATGAATTGAGTCTGCAGGTCAAGAATGAAATGAGCAGTGGAAGAATCCAAGTTAAAGCTGCTGAGGAGTGACGTAATGACACGGAAAGCCCTAGCATGCGTGCCCTATTTCCCGATTAGGGGTGCACTAACTCCGCCGGCCCCTCCGGATCCTCAAACCAAATTATCCCCACACGACCAGAAAGCCTGCCAGCCTGCAAGTCGTCATGGTCCACCTCCAATCCCTCCCCACGGAGCTTCTGGACCGCATTCTTTCCTTTCTTGCTGACTCCTCCGGCGAATCCCTTGGCAAGGAACACCATTGCTGCGGCACCGCCGATTTGTACAATGTCTGCCTGGTCTCGCAGCAATTTCGCAATCTCTCCCAGCCGCTTCTGTTCCGCAATTTCAATGCCGACGATACTGAAGACCCATTGAATCTCCTGATTGGGTTCACCAAATGCGTCTATCGGCGGCCTGAGCTTGGAGAGCACCTTAAGACCCTCAGCATCGCCGCGTTGGATAATGGAGACTTTTACGGAGAGCCCGAACTCGCCGACATGGCAACCGGCCCCCAGGTCGATCCCGAGGATCTGAAGTTCGTTCAGCAGTCAATACGAGATCTGCGATTGGGTGATTTGGAGAAGCAGTGGTTGAAGGCATTGGAGAATTGGCAATTCTCGCCAGTTGTTGCACTGCTCGCCCACAAGACTCCCAACCTGCGTGCGCTTCGCATGCCTCATGACCCTGTGATCCGTGACGCACTCACCTCCCTCTGCAGACGGGATGAGAAATTCCTGCCGAAGCTCGACCGACTGTGGATGATCTGCTATGAGCCGTTGGAGACTGGATACGACATTGGCTCGTATAACGACGTTCTCAGCCTTCGCAAAATAACCTCACCGACTTTTGAATTTGCGGATCTGCCTGGCAAGACATTCCCTGCCAGCTGGAAACCGGGCACCCTAGCGTTCGAAGAGCTGGCGTTCAACCACTGTCGCATTGATGCCCCTGGTATCAGCAAACTCATGCAAGCGTGCAAGAGGGTCAAGTCTTTCGTCTACCAGAACTTTGCTCTCACCGCAGACGAAGCCCGAGATGAAGCTCTGGAATTGCCGGAATTCAACGCCGCTGAGGTCCATGCTGCCGTACTCCCTCACAGGAACTCAATTGAGCACTTCCACCTTGAATACCTTCGTGAACCTTGGGAAACGCCTACTGCCGATGCATACCGCGAATACTGCGAAAACTGCGTGAAGCTTCCCTCGTTCAAGGATTTTCCCGTTCTTGAAGTCATCATCGTCCAGCACGCCTTGCTTCCGGACTTCCCGCGGTTCCCCTCTTCTTTACAACGACTGGATATCACTGACTGCAACTCGTCGATCCGCGACATGGTCACCGACATCGCCAGCGACTGTAAGCGTGGCAAATACCCTCGCCTGACCGAGTTCAAGGTGTTGACCACCGACATTACAAAACCAATCAAACTACCTGGCCAGATTGTCCCGCCCGGGATGACACCAGCGCAATGTTTCCGCAGTCTGCAGGATTTGTTCAAGGGAACATCTGTCGACTTCCAGATCTTCCCATACGATATCCCCGATACCATTGGCGATGGCTACGACGACGAGGACGACGAGGACGACGAGGACGACCCTGACGGTCCGTTTGCACTGGAGGACCCGCCAAATGGCGCACAGCTCCTATCCCAGCTGATGATGGTGGCGGCAAACAGTCCGCAGCTCGCCGCCATGATGGCGGGCATGGCGAATCATGAGTGGCAAACGGAGAGCGAGGACAGTGACTGATCAGAATGCATACTTGATCTCGGGGCCTAAAATATGTTTATTCACATGGAACCTTCCGATTGGAGATTCCTGGAGATACCCTTTAATAGCAACGTTAATAAGATGATTCATGACAACTGGACTGGACCCCATCTCATAGCGTAGTCTGTGCTCAGACCCACTGACCCACGGAGACCCTCCATCTCGGCCGTGACATAACAACGCACCAATCAGCTGGTAATCTCGGCAGGAACCTATTTCCACGGATCAGGACAATGGCGCTGTTGGTCCATTTCGTCACGATGCAAGTGCTGGAACAGAGTTCGGATCCGCCGACTTCAACGACCTCCAGTCTGGCTGGCCCGCCAAGGTATATAAAGTCTGCTCCCCATCTTGCGGATCCGCAGCCACAGCCTCGCAAGTCGCGTCCTCGCTTGGCCCCCACCCCTGTATTGGCCTCATCAGCTGCAATCCAAGGTAAGGGTCTGCCAAACTGACCGCATATGTGGCAACCCAAACGGCCCAAACGCCCAGCTGCGAAGGACTGCCATTTCTCCTCATCGCTCAGCCAGCCAAAACTTTCTCGTGCGATAATATAATATGGCCCCCGACGGGAGGGAAAAGACGAAACGCCGCAACTGGAAACCCCCGGTGCTCACCTGGAGGATTGGCGCCCCGCCGCCGAAACGGACCAAGGTAGCCTATGCATTCCGCGGTCGCTTCAGGAGTCAAATACACGGCTAACACTGACACAAGGCTATTGTGCAAGAATCTAAGATCTTGCCCGCTGAGCAGGAGCCGCCGCCGCCTCAGACGGAGAAACCATCGGAGCTAGAAGAAGATAAAGAAGAACAACAACCACAAGCCCAGCGCGCCCGCGACGTGCCTTCTCTGGAGATTCACGAAATAACAACATCGCTGGACCCATTCTGCAAAGTTCCTTACGCGTTGACCCCGGAAAATCGGGATTTGCTTCACTGCTGTACGTATTAATACTACCTGGCTAACAATCCCCACGACTAACTCGGTTAGACCTCCTGCAAGTCCCAGCCAAAGTATATGGAACGCGTCCAGATACTGTCTTCAGCGCGGTGCGGGATGTCAGTCTACCCATGTCCCTGGGCTCCAGTCTCACGATGTGGTGGATGCTCATCGCAGCGGATGGACTCTTCGCACATCCAGGCGCGGACGCCGCGGACACCGTAGCTCGCAGGAAAGGCCAGGCGTATGGGCTACTAAAGCACTCTCTCAGCGAAAATTCAGGGAAAGTCACCGACGATATCCTGGGCGGGATTATCATGGCTGCGATTACCGAGGCCCGGCTTTCGGACCCGATAGCCTGCCATGCGCATTTGAGGGGCTATGAGGCGGCCATCGAGGCAAGAGGGGGTCTTAAGAGGAGCTTGATGGATTGTGAGATTCCGGGGTTGGTATTGGCGCATCTTATGCCGTATCTTGTTTGTGAACCGTTGCCTGCTGCGGAAGGGTCGATCGAGGAGGAACAGGTGCAGGCGTTTGTGGAGCTTTTGATGTCGAGGATGAATGATGCAACGGGGCGAGATGCTGTATCACCGCAGGCTGGACTTGCGCAGTTGAAGAGCATAGTGGTTGGACTGGGGGTATTGCGTAGTGGGCTGAGATTCTACCTGCAACCAGAAGAACGCAAAGTACCACGATTCGCAGATGAAGCGGCCTTATTTTTGGCTTTTTTCCTAGTTACGCGCACGCTCTGGACATATCGAGAATCGGTCGAGGATTGCCAGCTGTTCATGTCGCGATTTAATGCTTTCTTCGAAGCCAGCACTGGATTCGACCCGCATACAGGACGGCCGCTTCTTACTGAGCAGGGTCTGATGTGTGCTCTTATCAAGGTTATCCAGAATCTACCGGAGACGCCGCACAGCTATGGCGGGATATCGACTTTGATACATAGTGTTGACGCGGTTCAGGCCTACCGAGCGATGACTTTACGGAGTGCACGAGAGCGTGCGAGGGTTATTCTTTGTCGGATACTGTCGGGGTACGACTTTTGATGAGACCTCCAATTCATTGCATACATTGGAAAAACAATTGGAAAAACGAAGGAAATCAGATTGTCTCGTCCCAATCGACAGTCAGATCCTCCCGAATAGTTACCTGCGTCGTCCAGCTTTCACGGTTCTGCGCGAAGAGCAGCCATGCCTGTTCCGCAACGAGTGTCGGCGAGAGAGGTGCGTTGTTAGACATAGCACCACCGACCACGACTAGACCAATGTGTATCCCGAGGTGGGTATAGGTCTTCTCCAGTGACTTGACCATGTTGGCCTGCGCGGCTTTGGCCATGGACAGGGAGAAGAGCTGCGGGATCGGGTCGACGGGTAGGGCGCTGCTGGTTACCAGAAACGAAGGCTTCCAGTCGGACAGTGCCCGGGACTTGTCGAGTAGGATGGGCATTGCCCACCGCGCTGTTACATATAGGGCGAGGTTGGTTACCTGAGTCGACACTGTCAGCGGATTCTATCAAGTTGTGTGTGTTAGACATACCTGCCAGTCAGCCTCGATGGTTTCAGTCGTAGCTGTGAAGAACGGACTGGGCCCAACGCGCGCGGCGTTGAAATACACGCACTCCAAGTCTCCAAACTGGTTGATCTCCTTCAAGGTTTCTTCTAGCTGTTCGATGTCGCAGATGTCAACCTGCCATGTTTGGACGACTACCTTCCGGTTCACACTAGAGGCTGCGTCTTCCACAGCTATGGCGTCCTTTTGCAACTGCTCAGCATTTCGGGCGATTAAGGCGATGCGATCGAAGTACCGCTGAGCAAAGCATGAGGCGACTGCACGTCCAAGACCAGGACCTGAGCCGATTAACAGTAGGACCCGATTTCCGTACCCCATCGTGTCAGCTGGTGTGCGCATGGAATAGCGACGTCGAGGTGTCTTAATATATACAGAAAGATCATACTAACCGCTTCTGATGCTGATGGGCTGGCTGAGGTATCGGAACAGTGGGTCAGGCGACTTCCAGGCTCACAGCTGAACAGGAAGAGGGCCGCGAGGAATCATCTCCAGAATATCCAACCTCATTTACCAATCGCACCGTGCCACACTGTTTCTGGGATGGTCAGATAGCTGGAGTGAGGCACTTGCAGCGATCCGTGTCCCTTGGCGATGCCTCATACGCACCCTTCTTTGTTTCCTGTGCAGCCGCATGCTCTTTGTCCGCCTGCCTACTATACTGGAACTGGATACCAAATTGAATTCGACAGGAAAGCTGAATCACGGTCCTTCCGGCCAAGACTTGGCTTTGTTCCCAGTGTTCAGCTGGATGCACGGGGGGTCGGGGACAAAGCACAAAAGCCCCGCGACGTGGTGGTGATTCGCGAGCTGTCGCTCCTGCAATTCTGGGGAACGCAACGTTCCTCGAGGTGGCCATTTTCATTGAGGCGGAGAATTCTACGCCGTGGCACCTTCGACGTGTGCCATGAGATTCGACACCGCCGTTGGTTTGGCTTGTTGAGGATACGAGGGTGGCTCGATAGTCCTGATGTCCCCAACCTGGTGCTTGACTTGGTTCGATGGTGTTTGAGGCTGGGGAGTAAGCTTACGTTCAGTATATAAAAAGTATAATTCGGTGTTGAATACCCCAAAGTTAAAAGTTATATAATGAATATAATACCGGTACTCATCTTAGTTAACATATCACATACCCTGTGCTTTGGCACAAGTATTATACTGGGTATATACTCTAACTCTATGCCTTCATGTAGTACTGAGTAATGCCATGTTATATCTAGGTCATTATTCAATTGATACAGACACGCCAGTTAAATCCAAATTAACTCATTAACCAATATAAAGCTCACAACCTCGCAGTCACCGGAGCAGGCCCCCTACCAGCATTCATCATCTCACCCAACTTCGCAGCCATGGCCGCAATAGGCGCAGTAGGATGCCCACTAATCTGCTCTGGAAACACACTAGCATCCATAACCCTCAGCCCCTTAACACCATGAACCCGACACTCGGTATCAACAACGCTATTCTCCGCCGACGGGCCCATACGCGCCGTGCCGACGGGGTGGTACAGCGTGAAGGCCTTCTCGTCCATGAAGCGCAGCAGCTGCTCGTCGCTGATATTGTCCGGGTTGCTGCTGGAGTAAGGCCACCAGTAGGAGGTTGGGTCGTCGTCTACGGGCACAGCCTCGAAGTATTTCTGGAAGGCGGCGCTGTGGATGATCTTTATGCAGACGCGCAGGCCGACGAGGAGGACGTTGCGGTCGTTGCTGCCTTCGTCGCTGAGGTATTTGGGGTCGATTATTGCTGGATAAATTAGTTAGCTTTAGTGAGGATATATATATGGGATGGACTTACGGGCATCAAAGACATCGCGGGTCTTCAGGGTGATGGTGCCGCTACTCTTCGGACGGAGACTAATAGGCACGAGAGTGAACGCACTGCTTCCATCAATTGGCCTCTCCTCGCCATGATGGATGAATGCAAGAGGGGCCCCGATGATCTCGATATCCGGCGACGCAGGACCAGACGCATTGTCCCTGGGCGGGTTCACCGTCTGAGGGAAGTTATACTCCGTCGTCCGAATGAACGCAGCTGCCTCGCCGACATTGCTAGTTAGAGGGCCTCCACCTGTGAGCATCCAGCGAGCCAGGGCCGGAAGTGCATAGAGGGTATCGCCGAGGTAATCGAGGGTGGCGCTGCGCTTTGCCTTCGCGATGATGGGGGTGGTGCATAGGTGGTCTTTCATGTTGCGGCCTACGGCATCGTTCGCTTGCACTACTGGGATGCCGTGGGCTTTCAGCTCATCTTCAGGTCCAATCCCACTCAGCAAGAGAGTTTGGGGAGTGTTGATTGTTCCTCCGCTGAGGACGACCTCTCGTCGTGCGTGCACTTGGAAGCGCTCGCCACCGCGGGCCATCTGGAACTCGACGCCAATTGCTCGCGGCTCTTGGGGGTTGGTGATCTGGTCGAAGAGGACGCGGGTCACGTAGGCGTTGCATGCGACATAGAGGTTTGGCCGGGCGAGTACCTCTGGTGTGAGGAAGGCCGTTGCGAGCGATGCGCGCTGGCCCTTGGGGTCGATGAAGGTCTGGAACCTCGTCACGCCCATGGTCCCGTCTCGAGTGTTGATATCAGGGTTCGGCGGGATATTCGCTTCCTCGCAGGCGGGCAGGAATCCCTTCTCCACGATCTCGGACAGCCATGTATACCCCGTCTGCCATTGCCCGAGTCTGCCGCGGTGCTGGCGATTGATGGACGGGCGGTTGGGATTGTGGGTGAATTTCTCCATGGTGCGGAAGTGCGGCGCGAGGTCATCGTAGCCCCAGCCCTTGCAGCCATGGACTGAGGCCCATTCGTCAAAGTCAGAGCTGGCGCAGTGGTGGTACATCATGGCGTTGAGGGAGGAGGAGCCGCCGAGGACTTTGCCACGAGGCCAGTACAGCCGGCGGTTGGCGAGCTCGGGCTGCTCGACCGTGTAGTATTCCCAGTCGTTCTGCGTGTGGAAGAGCTTGGAGAAGAGCAACGGGACCTTGGACTCGAAGATCTTGGTGTTGTCGCTGCCGGCTTCCAGCAGCAGCACCGAGACGTTCTTGTCTGCGGACAGCTTGTTGGCCAGCACGCAGCCTGCCGCGCCGGCGCCCACAATCACTGCAGTTGTCAGTCACCGTAGAATGCTAAAAATGATTGTCATACCGTAGTCATAATTGATAAGCCCGCTTTGGGCGGATGCGTAAGTGACCGGCGGCCCTACGAGCTGCTGCGGCGTGGCATAGTGCTGGGTGTCTGTATGCGGATTGCGGCCCATGGTGACAATGTGAATTGAAACTGAGAAAGAATATTAATTGGCCGGCCCAGCCAGGTTTAAGGGTTTATAAAGACGTCCTCGGGCCGCGGGGGACACGGGGATACGATGCGGGGAGAGCATGCGGTTCCGCAAACCCCACATGGTTGATCAAGAGTCTAACTGCGTCTATCTCAGATCTGCGAGGCACCGTGGGCAGATATGAGCAGTGGCCAATTTTTGAGCCATGGAACAGGCAAATACCCCGGACTTCCGCAGTCGACAGGGTCTATATCACGGAATTCATCCATTCAAGCTATCTGCAGTGTAGAACAGCAGAGGGCAATCTCACGGTGTGACCCCCTATTGATCGACAGTTCATAAACTCAGACCACTGCAGCAGGAGTCGTAAGCTTACCAGCCAGATCTGATCTTCAGTGAACCAAGCTCTAGCGGTCCTCTCTGCATTCTTCACGTGGCGGTTCCGCGCTGATTCCGCGGTCGCTCATCAACGGGGGGAGTCGGGCAGCGAAATCAGTCGAGATAATTTCGGGATGCACTAAACACTACAGCTTCGATCATCAGACAGGGACTTTTGCCATTGTTCGGCGTTTTGGCAGGTAAATGAACCTACTTGACTTTCAAACTCGGGACGTCAACTAATAACGATTATAGCGGCAAGCAAAACCTCACGGCGTTACTACCATGGCATTTGCAGAATTGTGTACCATTTCCTTAGTTTATAAAAAGTAGTTTCTAGTAAAGCTGTTTTCTTTCAATTATGCTCCAGGTAATTGGAGCTTCATCTCGCAGGGTTTTGGAAACCCTCCAGAGGTTAACCCTCCGAGCTTCAAATTTCAATATGGCGACCCAACTTATGTCTGGGAAATAGTCAAAAAATACCCGAGTCGTCTAGTGATATAATATATAAAGGCAGGTAGGTACCTTTACGCTGATTCCAGTCTGACTTTAAACAATTTCAACAAAATGTCACAAGACGTCGTCACAGAAACAATCCCCGGACCTTCAGATGAGGCCAAGCAGGCCCCAAAAAGTCCCAAACAGACTCGAAAGGGACGGCGATTCTGGCTCATTTTGCTCGGCATCGCCTTGACGAGTCTCCTTACGTCCCTCGAAGCCACCATTACCTCCACGGTCTTACCGGGCATCGTTTCCGATCTGGGCGGGGGCGATAACTACATTTGGGTGGCTAATGGATATTTCCTGACCATGTAAGCTTCCACTTCCCCTTCCCCATGAAAACCTTGGGTGGGGTTACTGACGATTGCGATCAGGGCGTCTCTTCAGCCACTCTTCGCACAGATCGCGAACGTCTTCGGCCGGAGGAGGCCCCTAATCGTGTCGACGGCAGTCTTCTTAATTGGAAGCGGCATATGCGGTGGGTGAGTACGACGGTATAGAAGAAGACTATAGACGAAGAGACATGCTGATGAAACAGATCCACCAACATGGCCATGTTGATCAGCGGCCGCGTGCTGCAGGGCATTGGAGGGTCTGGCATCAGCGTCCTAGTGGAAACGATCATTTGCGACTTGGTGCCTCTCAGGGAGAGAGGAAACTACATGGCGCTGGTGTTTGGTATGATCTCCGTGGGAACCGCATTGGGCCCTTTGTTTGGCGGCCTCATCGTCAGCTATAGTACCTGGCGGTGGGCTTTCTATATGGCGTTGCCTATCGGGGGTCCGGCACTGGTGCTGCTTGTTGCGTTCCTACACGTCAATTACGACAAGTCAAATACTCTGGCGACCAAGCTTGGGAGTCTCGACTGGCTAGGTAATGTTGTCTTCATTGGAGCCTCGTGCTCCGTGCTGATTGCGCTGGGTTGGGCTGGAGCTGGAGGCGAATACTCGTGGTCTTCGTTCCGCGTGCTTGTCCCTCTTGTTATAGGCATGGTTGCCCTGGCAGGCTTCATCGTCCTTGAAGGCTCTCGCTTTGTAGCGAATCCGATGATGCCGCTGCATCTCTTCTCGAACCGCACATCGGCTGCCATTTTCGTCCTCACATTTCTCCACGGCGTCGTCACCATGTGGGCTTTGTATTTCCTCCCGGTATACTTCCAAGGCGTGCTCAGTGCAAGTCCATACCGCTCAGGAATCCTGCTTTTACCCACCATTCTCGCCCTGATCCCCTTTGTCATCGTTGGAGGGCTACTGCTGACCAAGTTCGGCCGGTACAAACCGATAATACTGGTCGCGCTCGCTCTAATAGCCATCGGATTCGGCCTCCTCTCGCTTCTCGATCAGAACTCCACCCTAGGCGCCTTGGTCGGGTTCCAGATCATCGAGTCCGCCGGCGCCGGCCTGGCCATACCAACCCTCCTGCCCGCCCTCCTGGCCCCATTGACCGACAAGGACACAGCGCTGGCGACAGGCACATGGGCGTTTATGCGCAGCTTCGGCGTAACATGGGGGGTTGCAATTGCGGGCGCCATCTTCAACAATAGAGCCGAACAGCTGGCGGGGCAGGGTGTTATAGCAGACGCGACGGTGGCGGCGGAGTTCATGCACGGCGGCGCCTACCAGCGCGCTACGGCGAGTTTCCTGGATGGGCTTGAGGCAGAGACGCGTGCGCAGGTTGTTGCCCTGCAGAATGGGAGCTTGCGCCGGTCGTGGCAGGTTGCTATCGCGTTCGCTGCTATGGGGTTCCTTGTTGCGGTGATTCCTAAGGAGATTCCGCTGAGGAATGAGCTGGATAGTGAATTCGGTATGACGGAGGAGAAGAAGCGCAGTGGCGACGCTTGATGGGCAGGGGTGGACATGTCTTTTGTCGTTAAGAGAGTGCTCGAAGTGAGCAATAGCATCTGGTCATTATGCAATTATCACTTTAATCACCCGAATAGGGACAATCAATCCTTCACAGTCGTTGCAGAGCTACGCTTATAGGCCGTAGCTCCCACCTATCACTTAATACCGAGTATGCTTTATTGTTCGTCAAAATAATGCAATTGTATTGCTGATATTCTCCCTGATCGAATCCACATACGACTTGCCCCTCGACCTGACATCCTCCTGTTCCATAACAACACGAAGCAACCGTGCCCGGTCTCCATCAGCAAATATGCCTTTCGGTGATGCATCTCCCTCACCCGAAAGACAGTAAACCGCCGGGAGTCCGAGGCAGCACTCTACAGCTTGAATGTGACTTTGGATGACATCAACTATTCCCTTGGCATATGCTTTCCCTGGCATGTCTTGGAGCGAGGAGATGCCCGCCACGCGGAATACCGACTTCACCTTGATCAACTTGATGGTCTCCGGTGGTATCTAAGACAGGCATCGGTAGGCGTCGTGGAACAGAGAATCGTAGAGTCTGAGGAGTTGGAGATAGCTCGTAAGCACGAGCAGAGTTGTTTCAGTGCTGATGGCTGACTGCGCTAGATTCTGGATGATATTGACGAACTCTTCCGTACACAGGAGTGCGACGGCAAGTGGGTTTTCAGAAGTCATGCCCGTTGTGTCCTCCGGACAGTTTTCTACGATGTTGCGAGGGTCGGAGAGGAACCCATCCATGGCTGAGGCGCGCCGTTCGATGTTTTCTCGGAATTGTATCAGCGATGTAGCTACACTCGGGGTGGGATTTAGGTTTAGTTGACACCCAGAGGATCCGAGAAAATCGAAATCCAGCATGTTATCAAAGCCGTGATGAGTATAAATGTCCCCGTCAGCTCTCGGTAGTTCTTGTAATGCGGTGCCCAGCTGCTGTGCGGGCAGACCCTCCACACCCAAAGGAAAGTCGAACAAATTTGAGCGCCCTGCTAACAGCGGATCTGAATCTGCATCTGAGTGGTCCTGGAACAACATTCCCTTTGGTTGATGTTGATGAGCTTCCAGCAAGTTTGCCGCTTCGGCTCTGAACCAGCTGGGCGAAGTCGTGTTTATCAACATCGGTCCATCCACCGCCGGCGTACTCTTAGATAACGCGAGCTCATCCTTCTCTCGCGGAGTCCCCTTTCGGGGACGACCAGGATGGCCAGGAGCACCGGTGACGCAGGCAGTTCTCGAAGAGGCGCACCGCGCACATGGTTCCGTGCCGCCTCCGGGACGTAGGCATCGGACTCGCTTTGCTCTGCACTGGTCGCAGGCAGATCGCTTCGCTACCTTTGGCATGTTCGGGATGGCATAGTAGTAGTCATGAGCCTAAGCAAACACACCACGCAGTAAAATGAAGCCAGATGGGCTGTGTACACAAAATCCACCTCGGAGGGTTTACTGATTACTAATACTCCGAGTGAACGTCCAGCCAATCACAACGCAATGGAGAGATGCTGTTCCTGGGCTTAGCATAATTAGATGGGATGCTATACTCCATGTGCGGTGTGTGATAGAATCTATTGAGGTTCTTTTGATGCACGGGGGGTTGAATAGCAAACCTAGGCTCCGAATACCGGGGGTATTCATTGCCTCTAGGTGCATATGGTCTACTTCTAGCCCGACATCCGGAGCCGCGGACTAGACTTGATTGAACCCTTCGTATTGCGGGACTATGGCATTTGTCCGGAGGAAAGGCCTGTGATGAATATGTCGACTAGATACGGACATGAGTCAACAGGTACAGAACTAGTAAAGTACACCCTAAGAAGCACCGCACTGGTAATCCGTCCAGTCGTCTTGGTTCCCTCCGACAGAGCTCGCCTGAGCAGGCCACGGACACAGTCTCCTCGTCACATCAGACCCATCAGCCGGTTCAGAGCTGCATACACCATCATCAGGAACCCTCCCACCCTCAACCCACTCCACCAGCGCGTCCAGAATATCATGCTTAACAGGAACCTGCGGGTATGCTGGGTTCGGCCCGCAGTGTCCACCGCCAGGAATCATGAACAGTCTCATGAACTCGGACACGGCATCTTGACCCATTGTATCCTTGATATCAGCAAGGTGCCGCATTGGCCATGCTGCCGCGTTAATCGGGTCTGCCCAGCCCTGCGCTGTGATGAATTTGCCGCCGCGACGGTGGAAGGCTGACAGATTAGTGCTGATCCCGTCGATTAATGGTGAGGCGCGTTGAGCGACTGTGTCGAGGTCGCTGCCCCAGTTGAAACTGGTTACTGCATCGTAGCTGCTGTTGAAGACGAGTTGTCGCAGGATTGGTGCGCCATACGTGCTGAATAGGGTCTCTTGTTGATCGAGCCAGGCGGTTTCGGTGCCGAGGTTGAAGCCTGGATAGACCGTTTTGCCAGTGAAATAGTCTTTGGCGCCGTTGTAGATGGCGCGTGCTGCTCTGACCTGGGCTGGTGTTAGACAGGGACTTTCGTTGATTGTTTGGTTGTTGCATTGTAGAGATTTGATATCGAAAGGACAGTCGAGAGGATTCTCGATCACTCGGTCCTTGACGCCGTCGATTTCATCACATGCATCGAGTACTTTCGCCGTGATGAAGTCTAGGATATCCTGGTCCAGAAATCCATCCCCGGCTGTATGTTGCTGGTTCCATAGGAAGCTCAACACCAGATGAGTGTAGTAATTCCCAGGGCCTTCAGCATAAATCCCATCAAAGAGCTCAGGGTAGAACTCGGCGAGCGAGTACGCCTGCCCCCCGCCGGTAGAGCAGCCATAGTAATAGCTGTACTTGGGAGGGTGTGAGTAATATTCCGCGGTGATCACGTCTCGTGCAACTACAGTAGTCAGGGCAATCGAGTCGTGGATCCACGCCTTTACTTTGGCGGTATCGTCCATGTACGCAGCGAACCCGCCATCCTCTCCATTTTCATTTACATGGTGCCCGCTGTCGCAGCCGCCGACGGCGTAGCCTTCGTTGAGGTGGGTGAGCATGGTGTAGTTATCGATAACTCCTGCGTAGCCGCCGTTTCCTGCACCCATTAGCATGTCTCCTCAAAAGGGCTACGAGCGTACCAATTCCAAGATATCGACCCTTGTATTCAGACTGTTCAGGGAGAAAGACCTCCCAGGTAAGCGTTGCATGTCCTTCTGGGTCGGGCTGGACGTGGCCGTTCTTGCCATTTGCGTACGTGAGCGTTCCTTGGACATGACAGATTGGAATCTCATTCTGCGCTTGCGATCCATCCTCAGAGGAGATGTTTAGCCCCCGTGCTGGAATTCCCTGCGCGGTATGGACGTGTACCGGACCTTCGGGGTATAAATGTAACAAGCTTGTGCATTGGGAGCTCTTTACCAGGCCGGCATGGCTGCACCGGCTTAGGGCAGCCAGTATAAGAACAGCAGAAAGTTTCATATTGTTACTCGTACCATCTCACCTCGGTGGTCGTGATAGCTACCACTGGTGTCCTTTTATCCCTTGCCTGACGATCGTCCTGCAACTGGAATACCCGGGGTTTCTCCGGATGGAGTCTCCGCATACTCTTGGGTTCAACCTGGAGGCATTCATTGTGGAGCTATTGGATAGTATACCCCGCAATTCAACCGTCCTGGGTTCTCTTCACCGTATGCCGTGCATATTAATAATGCAGGTATTGGGGTTCGGCCTTCGGCACCGTCGCCGACAGCTAAACATCCCACTCCAGCACCTTCTCCACGAAAGTGGTCCACTTGACGGAGCACGAGTCAGGCACTGTCCCACTGGAGGGGTTTCCTCCGAAATGACCGCAATAATGTTTTGGTGGGCAAAAAATCAGATAGTGCATCGGCGACAAGGCCGACGCGGCACCGGACAGGAGACGATACGATGAGAAATTTCCACGGGATGCCGACCAACATAACTATTCTTGATACCCCTTTCCTTCTCTCTTTTATCTATATCTAGAAAACCAAAAAAAAATGCCAGCAACCCGCGCAATCCGCATCGGCAACGTCTCCGGCGCAACAGGGGACCATCCCCACGCCATGCACCGGATGGCCAGCGCCGGCAACGTGGATGTGATAGTCGGCGACTGGCTATCTGAGATGAACATTGCGTGGAACGCCATTGCGAAGGCGCAGGATGACCAAGTTGGGTTTGAGCAGGGCTTCTTGGATCAATTGGGGAGTTGTATTGATGTTATTGTGGAGAGGGGGATTAAGGTTGTTAGCAATGCTGGGGCGTTGAATACGCCTGCGCTTGCGGGGAGGGTGGAAGAGCTTTGTAAGGAAAAGGGGTATGGGGGTGTTGTTGTTGCGCAGGTGCTTGGGGATGATATCTCGGAGTATTTGAAGGAAGATGGGATGGGGGAACTGAGGCATCTGGATCACGAGTGGAGGCTGGGGGATTGGCCGTTTGAGCCGCACTGTGGTGTTGCGTATATCGGGGCTTGGGGGATCGTGGAGGCTCTCAATGCCGGGGCGGATATTGTGATCTGTGGCAGAGTCACTGATGCGTCGCCTGTGATTGGGGCTGCGGCGTGGTGGTATAACTGGTCGAGAGAGGCCTGGGATGAGCTGGCTGGGGCTTTGGTTGCTGGTCGTAAGTCTGTCTAGTGTTGTATGTGCACGACTAACAGTTTAGATCTGATTGAATGCGGTGCATATGTTACCGGTGCGAACTTCTCCGGGTTCAAGGCTTTCCTCTCTCAACTGGTTGATCTCTCCTTTCCAATCGCAGAGATCAGTCCAGACGGCACCTGCGTGATAACCAAGTGCGAGAAGTACGCCGGCGCAGTAACAAAGGAGAATACAATTGCCCAGCTGCTATACGAACTCCAAGGCGAGACATACCTGAACTCAGATGTGGTGGCAGATCTCAAAAACATCTACATAGAGCAACTTTCCAAAGACCGCGTTTTCGTACGCGGAGTATCAGGCTCGCCACCTCCACCAACGACAAAAGCCATGATTGCCGCGCAGGCAGGGTATCAAGCAGAGGCTACGTTCTACATGAACGGGCTAGACATCTACCAAAAGGCCGAGATGATGCGGAACCAACTCGAGCATATATTTACAGGACACAATTTCTCGAAGCTTTCGATTGAACTGTATGGATCGCCTGCAGTGGATCCGAAAAGCCAACAGGCTGGAACGGTATCCCTGCGTGTCTTTGCGCAGGCGCGCAAGAAACAAGATATCGTGGCGGACAAGTTCAAAATACCCATTTATGCCCTGCGCATGCAGAGCTATCCTGGTGCGTTTATAACAAGTATTTGCTGTATTGCTCTGACAAGCTGATAAATAGGATACCATATGAACCTGGACTTCCGCACGATGGACCCCAAGCCCTTCATGGAGATATTCCCTGTCATCTTTCCCCTGTACAGGATTAACCACCGGGTGAAACTATCCAACGGCAAAACTATACAGACTCCATCGCCGTCGCAAACAAGAGAATACCCCACCCAACGACCATCCTACGAGACGAAATGCCCGGTCGCTCTATCTGAATTCGGTCCTACGCAACGTGCACCATTCGGGAGTATCGTGCATGCCCGGTCAGGCGATAAAGCCGACAATTCGAATGTGGGATTCTTCGTACGAAATGAAGATGAGTATCCATGGCTGCAGTCGATTCTGACTATCCCCCGACTGAAGGAGCTGTTTGCGGAAGACTGGCCGAGAGATAAAGACCCTGCTGTTGAAAGGTGCGAGTTCCCTAACATCCTCGCGGTGCATTTCAGGGTCCTTGATTTCCTGGGTGGCGGGATTGCCAGCTCAAGTCGTATTGATGGGCTGGGGAAGGGCGTTGGCGAGTATCTGCGCAGCCGCGTTGTTGATGTCCCGGTGAAGTTCCTAGAGAGGGGGTGGATATAATTTAGACTTGACCAGTTTGTATCATAGACATAGATTAAACCCCATTCCTTCAATCTCGCCCATCCAGTCGTGAGAGAGCTGGCCGACGGGGTCATCGCCGTATGCAGATGGTTGGAAGTGCTGCAGGTCGTCGAGACAGTCACGTAGGACGGAGTCAACGGCTAATGGCCCATTCAAACCATTATCCCAGGCCATATCTGCTGTCTCAATAGGAAGCCGTGTAGGGGTCTCGGAACTGGACGGCTTTGTATGATACTCAACAGCATCAGTGAGAACCGCATCACTCAGCCGATTAAAGACGTCGTAGCAGTTCTTGGCCAGATTCCAGCGCTCGGATATCGCCACTAGAACATTCGAGCATGTCCGGCAGTCATTCACTATATCGATAATGGCTGGGTCTGATTCAAGGAATGCTACTGGGGTGGATGTAGAGCTCTTGCGCTTATGCGAGCGGAAGTGTCGACCCACCGCATAGACGTATGATAGACCGGCCATGAACACAGCGTGCAGAGTGATCCAGGTGTAGTTTATCCGCTTCCACCGGTGCAGCTGCGCGTATATTGTAATCGCCTGTTTCGCGGCGACGAAGATGCTTTGCAGGACTGTGGGATCGCGCATTGATATTCCGGATAATACAGGCGATGGACGATAGAGCATGAGAAGGGCGTTGTAGTATAGCATTGCGTACCACTCTGGCGTGCGGAAGCTGGACTGGTGTTGAGGCTGTGAGCTCGGTTCGTCTTCCAGGGACAGATTTGCTGTATCTGCATGCCATTGGGCGAGGGTATTGGCGAGATTGTCGCGGGCTCGTAGAGCGGACTCGGCGTCTGTCTGCGTGCGTGTTGAGCCGGTGTGTAAAGCGGACATGATGTCGCCGCAGATGATACGGTAGCGGACGATGTGAACGAACAGAGCGGTTATACAGAGGTCAGAGGCAGTGTCATTCAATAAACCATCCAGGGATGGATCAGGAAGGGCGACGTCTGTATCTTGAAGGCGAATGGCCAAAGGCCTGCCCAAGGTGATACTGACGATTCTGCAATCGTTAGAGCAGAACGATAGGAGTATAGATAACAACATACCTGTCCATCGCAATCACAGACCAGAAGCAGCGTCGACGGATCTCGTGTGCAACAACCACACTCGAGTCACCCCTAGGCTTCACTTGATAGACCTGCTCGCGATGCAGGCCAAGTTCTAGACACATGCGCGCAGCAACGCCAACAAGATGCCACATACCTCGTTTGTTAGCGTGCTTAGAGCGGTATATGTACTCCGTACTTACTGGTTGATGTATCCTGGACCGAGTTGACCATGCGGTACTGACACAGTAACAGCATCGCCTGCAAAGCCTGAGTGTCGCCTCGCTGCAGGACCTCATTCAAGCGTTCAGCTGCGCGCAGATGGTACGTCTCTGCATCAGGCAGCGACTCGCGATCAAACTTGTATACACTCGCTGTAGCTATGGCGAGTATCATGTTAAACGAATAGTATGAAAAAGCGTCTTGAGCGAAAGAGACATCCTGGTACGCTTTGTCCAGAGTCGCCAAAGCCGTGGCGCGGTGCAGGAATGGATACGATACATGGTCGTGCTCAAAGTACGCCTGGTGCAATGCCCGCGCAACTCGCTCGTCTGGAACCGGCGATGCATCAACTGCAGTACTTGGCGTGATGCCATTCAATGGGCTGGCGACAGGCCTGCTCTCGACCCTTGGCCCAGAGGGCGCGTGTACAGTGGCGTCGACCAGGCTGGCCAACAGAACTCCACTCGTCGACCCCAGGAATTGATTCTCTCCTCCGGCGCGACTGGACAAGAAGGAGATTTCCTGTGTAAGCTCGTTGCTCAGTGCTTCCTCTGGCACCGTCTCGATCGGCTCCGGTGGCCGATGACTTACACTGTCAGGCTCGGTGGGCCTGTGGTTTCCCAATCGGTCCGCCAACAGTCGATTCTCACCTTCGAGCTGCTCAATCCGCCGCTGCAGCCTCTCGAGCGCTTTCTGGCGGTCGCGAGAGTGGTTCACGTACTTGCAGGCAACTCCTGCTTTCCTGCATGGCCCGCACGATGGAACAGCCTTGTCGCATCGGGACTTTCGCCGATGGCATCGATCGCAAGCTTGGTTCATTTATTCAGTTGTATTTAGAATGCACGGCAGTAGTAAATCTGCGGGGCTGCGGTTTCGGCAGTGGAGAGATGGCATTAACCGACTGCGAGAAGGAAAAGAGGGAGGAAGAGACTGCTCACTGTGGATTCTCCAACCGTCGGCCTCGGCCGCCGACCCGATAAACACCCCTGGCTGTCCAGGGGTTCTGGCTTAATTTATTTATTTCTTTCATTTTTAGTGCGTCTGGGCAGCTATAAATTAGTAAAAGTTCCCCGGATTCAATATCTGGGGTACACATCCTTTGGACTCTAGTTATATATAGACATGGCCCACGCTATGGACAGCGACAACAAACATGTCGAGCCCAAGGTAATTAGATCCAATATGTATCAACGTACAGCTAACAGCCTAGAATGCAGATACCGAGGCCAATAACCACCAGGAGCACGATGCAGGTACTGTCGCGGCCTTGATCTGGAAGCAGGACCTGCGAATCGTTCCCTTGTCCGCGTTTATTTACCTGCTCTGCTATTTGGATCGGTCGAATATAGGTATTCTTAATTTTTTATCATGTTTATTATCCTTTACTGAGTAATTGCTAGGAAATGCCAAGGTGCTTAACCAAGACACTGGGAACGACCTGCTCACCGAGACCAAGATGTCCAACTACGAGTACACGTATGGCCCTCGAAGCAAATGATTATCTGGTCTAATCTAAATAGGATCGCATTGATGGTCTTCCTGATCGCATACGCACTCTTCGAAGTGCCATCGAACTACCTCCTCAAGAAACTGCGCCCAAGCGTAAGTCTCCCCACCTCCTCACAGTATCAGTATAATGACAATTCCAGCGCTGGATCGCATTCCTCATGCTCTCCTGGGGCGCAACAACAATCGGACTCGGCGGCGCTACAAACTACGCCCAAGTCACCGGTATCCGCTTCCTTCTAGGCGTAACAGAAGCAGGTCTGTTCCCCGGACTGGTATACTATCTTACCTTCTGGTATCGCACATCCGAACGATCCCTGCGTGTCGCGTTGATCCTGGCTTCAGCTACCCTCGCTGGCGCATTTGGGGGCGCCATTGCGTACGGCGTGGGATATCTAAATGGGGACCATGGGCACTCGGCCTGGCGGTGGCTGTTCTTTATTGAGGGTGCGCCGTCGTGTGCGTCTGCGATCCTGGTTTTCTTTTTCTTGCCTGATTATCCCGAGTCGGCGAAATGGTTGAGCGAGGATGAGAGGGAATTGGCCAGACAGCGGTTGTCTGTTGAGGGCTCCAAGGGGGATGCGAAGGCTATGAGCTGGGAGGATGCGAAGCCGGTTCTGACCGAGTGGAGGCTGTATATTCATTACATTGTACGTCAAGTATCTCCTGCAGAAGACGACGGGCTAATTGGCAGATCTACTTTGGCATCTCGACGCCGTTCTCGAGCTTATCGCTGTTCACGCCGTCTATCACCGCGGGACTGGGATATGAGAACCTCCAGGCGCAACTTATGACGGTCCCTCCGTATGCTGTTGCATATGTGGTGACTGTGGTTGTGGCGTGGTCTGCAGACCATTTCAACGCGTGCGTCTTCTACAGAGAATGATATAAACTAACTGTAACTGACTGTCTGCAGCCGCGGTTTACATTCAGCCGTCTTCTCCTTCATCGGGGCAATGGGCTTCCTCGCCTCCGCTGTCCTCCCCGCAGACGCATATCTAAAGAGATACGGATGTCTGATCGTCGGGTCGAGCGGTGCTTTCTCATGCATCCCTCCTCTGCTCGGGTGGTTATCGTCGAATATCCACTCTACGGCGGGTGCGGGTCTCGCCATCGCACTGAATATCTCCTTTGGAGCGCCGGGTCAGATTGTGGGGGTGTGGATTTATAAAGCTGAGGAGGCGGAGATAGGGTATCCGACTGGGCACTGGACGAATGCGGCGTTGTTGCTGTTTGTTTGTGTAGGCTGTGTGCTGCTACATTTGTATTATGTTGTGAGGAATCGGGGGAGGACTGCAGGGGGCGAGTTGAAGAGATATGCTTATTAGATTGGACTCGGTCCACGGACCTCCGGTGCACGGCATTTCCCAATCTGCCTAGTGTGAGGCTATACCAGGCCAAGTATAGTTAGTCATTCTGGGGCCGGAAGAGCTCTCCGCTGCCCAAAACCCCCTTAAGGAGGGGAGATGTACGGGAGATCTTGCACACTTCTACCCGGCCATTCAGAGAATGCTTGCCCTGAGAAGGAGATGGGCAGTTATTACACAGTCTTTGACAGCATGAATGCCCCCGCCAGCTTGCCCATCCAATGTACAATGCCCTCTACATCTTCGGATTCAGCCAGCGATACGTCGGCTCCAAATGCCTGCCAAAAATGTTGCAACAACAAACGGAGATGCGACAAGCGCATCCCTAGCTGCTCGCGATGCCTAAGGTACGCGTGATTTCTCTAGACATGCGCCGTTGGTGCTCACTGGCGTAGGACGAATTCCGAGTGCAACTACTATTATGGGTTCGATAGCGAGCTCCCTCCTGGACTATCATCTGCTCTCCTTCTATCTGCAAAGCCGACGGTGGCAGGCCAGCTATTAGTACCTGGCGTATTACACCCCCTCCCTATACAAAGTATTGACATTGATCGCTTCACTGTGGAGTTGGTTTCTGCGACCCTCGCTGAACGGGGCCAGCCTGTGGAAGCAGTACTCCAAGAATATTCTAAATACATCCATACATGGCTACCAACAATCCATGAGCAGAGAATTCGATCTCGCATATGGTCGCTTCAGCATAGCCCTCACGCAGAGACCGCATTGATCCTGCTAGTAATGTCTTTAATCACCGCCAACGGGGACAGCGCATATAGCCAGCACAGTGCTGAAAGCTCGATGTATCCACTGGCCGCCTATCTCTTTTCTGTCCTGCAGTTCGTACGAGGCCCATCGCTTGAGCTTGCCCAGGGGGGTCTGCTGCTCGCTGTGTATGAGACCGGGTCAGGGCGTTCCCAGGCAGCGTTCATCACCATCGGAATATGCGCAAGGATGGGGTATTTGCTCCGCTTGAACATCGATATGCCGGACCCAGGGAGCTGGGCGATCACCGAGGAGCGGAGAAGGGTCTGGCTAGGAATATATATGATAGAGCGGTCAGCATATCCTAATATCTGCAATACCTGTGCTTATCCCTTGCAGGCTCATCCACCAGGTCACGGATATCACGGCCATCCACGCCGTAGAGGATCCTGCCAATGACTTCAAACTACCGATTAGCGAGGAGTATTGGCAGTGCTACACAGCTTCCCTACCACCGAGACCCTTCCAACCATCCTTCTCAACGCCAGCAGACATTCCTCAGTCATACTTTGCCCGCGAGATCCAAGCCTCTCGCATTCTGGGCGATGTGCAAAATCTCTCTAAGCCTAAAAAAAGTGAATCAGTCCACGATGACATCGACAGAACGGATGCCCTTTTTATGCACTTCATGAAGCACCTCCTCCAGCAAACCCCAGAGAGCTGGAAGGTGATGTGTGGAGCAAACTCAATCGCCATGCTGTGAGTCACTCCCAAATGCAGAACACACCGAGCTAACCCCGGCGGACATAGGACGTCTCTCGTTCTCCATCGCAAGCGGCTTTCCTCTATGTCCCAAAACACCCGCTCACCATTTCCACCTGGTAAACAAGATCGATCAATCCTCGCACTAACCTCAACCGTAAATATGGTCCGTGACACATGCATCAAGTTCAACGCCCGGGACCGGAAAGATAAACTACGTATCTTGCCCTTGCCGGCAGCGATATGTGTCGGTGAGGCAGCGCGAATGGCGCTATGGCTTCGCGAGTGGCGTACAGCCGACCCGCCTATCGATATCGAGCCCCTGCAACAGACGTTGAAGTATTCGGCGGCAGTGTGGGCTTTGGCGGGTATGATTGACTCCCCTTTATATTTACGGTTGCTTATGGTATTATGTAGGGGATTACTTCCGAGATCTCCCTGGAATTGGTAGTTGATCGTGCATGAGGGACTTTTCTACGATTATCGATATGTTGCTCGGGAATACTAGGCCTGCCTTTGTAAGGAATAGCCAAGGATGTGTCCCATCCAGTAATAAAGGTGTGCATGTTTAGCTGCGATATTATACCGAAGGTAACTGCAGTATTCAAATGATGAATGCGTAATAATTATCCTAATTCGTAATCCAATTCCATATCGTCACTTGTGCAATCCTTACAAAGCCAACATCATTGTGAAAGACACCCCAGCAAGGGAAATATAAGCCCAAAGACTGCGAGAGAGGGTCGACGCCGCACCGACGTCTCCAGGTGGAACGTTGTTGTCCCCAGATGGCCCATCGCCTCCCGACTCAGCAGTGGCAGTGGCACTGGGAATTACGTCGTCATCACCGGGATCAGTCGGGTCAGAATCCGAATCCGAATCCGAATCAGAGGTGGAGGTGGAGGTGCTCCTAGTAGACGACCGCGTAGAAGAACTGGAAGTAGTCGTCGACGTAGAAATATCAGACAAGTCAGGGGTCGTCTGCGCCGCACTCGACAGACTCGAGCTATAACTCTCAAAGATAGAGTTCGCAGACGCAGAATTCGACGCCGTGATTGAAACCGTAGTCGATGAGGTCTCCCTCGACGAGGTCAGCGACAGCGTACTGGTCGTCACCTCGACGCGAATCTCCCAGTACACCTCAATATACCAGTATACGTAGTAGTACCAGTAGATCACCTGCGTCGCGCTGTAACAGCCATCGTTCGGGCAGCAGCCGTGTTCGCCGTCGAGAATCACGCAGGTGTATCCGGCTTTGCAGGCGCCTTCGGTGCGACAGCACGTCGCGCCTTCTAGCATGCATCCGTCGTGGCAGCACTCTTCGGGCTTTTCGCAGACGTGGCCTGCAGAGCAGCAGGTGTGTTTGGCTTGCTGCACGCAGTAGCCGGAGCTCCTGCAGCAGCTGTCAGAGGGCGAGGGACAGCAGCGACCGGATGCTATTGCAGGTAGTTGTTAGTGATGCGGTTGCAGTGTGGTGGCAGTACTTACACTCGCAAAGCTTCGTGCCGCTGGGGCAGTATGATCTCTGGCGCTTCTCAAGCGCATTGATTCCAAACAGATCGCTGCCAGTATCTATGCTCGCATTGCTGCGGAATGCGGAGTCGCCATCTATGGTCTTCGAGTGTGGGACGAAGAGGTTCTGGGAGCTGGCCAGCACCGCGGTGCTGAGGCACGAGAGGCCTAGCAGCAGTTGGGAAACCGAGAATCGCATTGCGACAATTCACTTGAGGCTGAGAAGAAAGAAAAAAAAGAGTTGATCATTTCCCTGGGGAAAGCTCATTTATTTGAAAGACACGGAGATAACCCCAACACGAGGCCAAGAGAGCCGTCGAGGCCCACCTCGTATTCAGGGCAACTGCACCTCCGGATTGGCCTGGATAGGGCTGGGCACACACCAAGGAGC
>JAMFNW010000059.1:177920-226164 GCA_025768815.1 Aspergillus sp. PM3604 | reverse complement strand
CGAAGAATGCGTGACTACGAAAAATGCGTGGCGCACCCACAAGCAAGGCGGTGGGTGGGCAGGAAGGCACGGATAATGCCTTCTCCGGTGAGGGAGTGAATCCTTTAACCCGTCCACTCGAGAAGGCCGTCAGGGCACTAATAGTCTTAGGTTATATAGAGGCTTGGCTGATGGGCTTATGCGGGGATTGGTTTCATCACACTGCTGTGGCATGTGTCAGTGCGCCGGCCCTTTGCCCGAATAAGTCTGACAGGAACCAAACAGGCAGCGGACCTGCATCCAGCCTGGAGGTAGTCAGTTTCCACTGAATCAGATGGCCGTCGTGGTGGTGGTGTCTGCAGTCTACACCGTGTATCCCGCTATACCAAGTCGCAGCCAACTACAGCGTGGGGGAAAACTCTCTGGGATAGACAAATCATCATTTCACAAATCTAATATGGCTTCTATCTGTAACATATTCTGCAAATGCCGGATCCAACTTTTACCCCAGGCAAACGCAGCCCTAACTCCAACCCAGTAACCAGACCAATCATACATCAATAACCCATAATATACATAGCACCCCTCATGAATTCACCGCTTGACTCATAATCGCCTCCTTCTCCTCCGGACTAATATACAAACTCAGCGTGTACTCCCTGCCGTCAATCAAATCCGACTCCCCCTCCAACCCCCCAGCAAGCACCAACCTGCCCAGCCCAGCAAACGGCAGTCCAAACCACATCGGCGTCCCCCGCGCATCCGCTCCCTCCCAGTAGTCCCGATGGCAGGACATACTACTCCCCACCAATAACGGATTAAACCCATTGCAGATCGCCTCGGGGATATGCAAGACACCCTCCAGGACAAGGACATGCGTGCCCGGATCATTGGGCGCCCTCCGAACAGGCAGATGGACATTCCCCACCCCCGCAACCAGTTTCTCGTCATGCGGATTGAAGGTGTTGCTCTTGACCAGCGTGTCCACGGGCGCATATGTGGCGAATGAGGCCTTGTCGCGCGCGTAGTGGCAGTTGCCGGACACGATCATCCAGTCGCGGCATATCGACGCGGACGGGTGCACGACCCGGGTTTTCTTGCGGCGGTCGTATTCTTCTTCTTCTGCTGTTGCGTCATGTTCCATGACGTCGGCAGTTGTGTTGCTACTGTCCGCGAGATCGCGCATGAAGTCATCGTGCGTGCGCATCGTGATCGGATCTGGGAGCGGCGCCAGACAGATTAGCCTCCGGCAGTCCGGCGGGACTTTCTCCGTGCGCAATTGGGGAGGGAGGGACGGACCGACCGGGGTTGTGTGGGGTGATTGGGTTGGTATGGGCGTGGGAACTTGGTTTAGGGTCGAGGCAGCATCAAGAGGGCGTTGTTGAGAGAGAATTGGGTTGAATTGGCTGTTTGTCTCAGCTTTGAGGCTGGTCCTCCGGTTGCAGATGCGGCAGAATACCGGGCGGTCTCTGCTTCATCTCACCGCTTCTGTTTTGGGAAAACGGAGGCGTGACCGTTCAGGACACCCATCAGTAAGTACACCGTATATCCTTGAGTCTACAAAACGGAGCATCAGTTGAAAATACAGAGAATTACCTCTTGTGAGTAGTGTGAATATTCCGATATATTGTAAGTGGCTGGTTATGTGAATATGAAGTCCGTTCCAGCATTACCATTGGAATGTCTACAAATATATCTCTGTCATAGTAGGGCAGTGAAGCTAAATGGAATCATTAATTCTGCGTCATGGTAAAATGGCAGAAACCACACTGCATACCAGACTAGCCATCCACATGGATGTAGTATGATCCTGATCAGCTCGTGGAAAGTGTCCCGAGCAGAAAGCGTGGCAGCAGATGGAAGTAAACAGGCTAGCGCACTAAATCCAACGCTAAACCATTTTGGTCGATTCTGACTAGAATGCTTGAATCTCACATAACAACTGAGGGCACACAGGATACTATAATTACTATTAGTGGAGGTGACTGACTCTCACAAGTGATGCTACCTAAGCTGGATAACTGGTTATCTGTGCTACCTCTGTAAACTAAAGCTACAGACGAGATTCACTCAGGGGATATACTTCGAGTGAACTTCACCTGTATATTGATTTCTTATTGATATAACACACTAATGATGTCTGCAGCCACTATATTCACTTATTCTTATCAGACACCCAGTTTGGTGTGCACTTGTAAGTTGTGTGGATGTAAGTTCACAAGATATCCAAAATTGGCTTCGTCAATGGTCTGGACCTTGCCAACATATGTGTGTGAGAAAACTGTGATCTCTTCACAAATCCAATGATGGGTGAATTCACTGCTCTCATATATCTAGAAAAGATATATATGCTGCTTGATCCTTTCAACAGCCATCCTTTGCTCCTGCACACCCATCCCAACAGCGGACAGTCTAAAGATGGGTTCTCGCAAACGACCGTCTCGAAGATACGCACGGAAACGGGGGGGCCATGCGTCAAATAATTCGGAATCAGATTCACCATCCAGGCAAAGAGGCTCACCTGGACCAAGACAGCCGCCGGGACAGGTACCTGACAGACAAGAACCGGAAAGACAAGGATCCGGGAGAGCGAATGGGCCACGGGGAAGGAATGGTTCATCGAGGGGAAGAGGAGCAGCCAGAGGGAGGGGTGGTAGAGGAAGAAGAGGAAGGGAAAGAGGACAACAAGGATGGAGAAGATCATTGAGACTACAAAACCGGGCAAGACTGCAATCACAGGCCGGGATGCAAGTACAACCTATCGCGCAAGCAGGGCCACCAGCCTCACCGTCCCGTCTGGAGTCACTCCCGCCTGAGCTTCTCCTATCCGTCACGAACTTCTTGAGACCGTCTGACATGGTCTGCCTCAGCCTTTGCAGTCATTATCTTTTCAACAGCATCGACACGCACTGGCTGTGGGGGAACAGGGCGTTGAACGTCGACGTCCTCTCCCAGATAGCAAATCAGGACCAGTACTGCTGCCACTATTGCATAGGGCTGCACAGTACTAGATTGGTATTCCCTCCCGGATCATGGGTTACAGGCGGCGACTGGTGCAGAGGCAGTTTGGCCCTTGGATTCCGCGAAAACACATTCGAGCCGCTGGGACACATATTCGAGGCTCATTGGGCGCCAACGAAGTACAATTTCAGGCACAACCACCTTTTAATAGCCATGAAAAATTACTATCGCGGCATCAATACCCAGATTACAATAGAGTCTCTGTGCTATACCGAGGTGCTGAACTGGAGGCATGATCGTTTGGTAACTACGCTACTCTGTGTTGACGCCTACCCTTGCATACTCGACAACGAACGCAGAACCCTAGTTCTTCAGATCCAACAATGGGTTATTTACCGTGGCGGCCGCGAGTCCATCGGCGAATTGGGTCTCACAGAAGAGGTTGGTCGTCTGGCAATTTGTGCCCACAAATTCCTCAGCTCCCACGACGTACGGCAGTATATGCTGCATGCCCTGAACAGAAGAGGCTGGCGAAGGGGTCATCTGCCAAGTGGCCTGAGATGCTGTCCAATCTGCTGGGTTGACTTCACGATTGAGCTTCGCGAGTTCGAGACGAGCACCAAGGCCATCGTCATTACCAAATGGGTAGACCTTGGAGCTGGACTGGAGCTCAACGATCCAAAGTGGCACTTGATCACCAACCAGCGGATTAAAGCCACCCTGGCTGGCCGCATAATGCGTTCTCCAGGCAGAGCTCGCCGGGCATTAGAGGCTGCCGACCCCGAATTTGCAAAACCGCCGGACCTCATGTGTCTGACGGGTTACAACCAGGCCTTTTTGGAGGGAGATCGGTACCTGAACTATATGGGCTGGAGTACGAACGGCTACTACAGCTGGAGCGGGGAGTTCTACCCACGAAACCCTCAGGATCTATTACTCCGCGTGGTTCCTTGACCAACCAAGGCTGCTCTGTTACTGATGTGGGGGGGCTTCATTCTGGATAGCGACTTTGTACAACAGCAGCATCGATGAGAAGAGTTAGGGGAGTAAGAACCTAATGTCGGAGGATATTAAATAAAAATGGGATAAGTACACAATGTGAAGTCTTAGACCTAAGCTACATCAATTTATCAAGACTTGGATATTTCAGGCGCCATAATAACTCCCATATTTCTTCATAACCGTTAAATGAAGCCTAGCAATATAAAACTAACCACCATACAGCCCCCCAGCGTAGCCAACCCTGCCCGATGTATAGGCGAAACAGACTCGTCAACGTCAGACTGGCCATTGCCGTTGTCTGTAGATTCGGTAGCAGTCGGAGCAACCCCATCGATGCTTTCCGTTGAGGTGGGAATGTCCGTGATTGTAGAGCTGGCAGTTGTCGAAGTAGAGCTGCGCGTAGAAGACGACGAAGAGGTCGAGGACACTTCAAAACCAGGATCTTTCCACTCTATCGGCAAAACATCAAACCCAGTCTTGCACGAAGTGGTCCCATTATCCTGGACATACTCATGCCCGTTGTCACTGATACCGGAAAAGTAAGAATGGAGACACCCTCGCTGCTCTGCATCCAGCAGCATCGTATCGCACATTTGCCGCTTGACTGAACGCCCCTTGTGATTCCCTGCAAGAACCGGACAGCTCGAAAGAACTGATTCCGCAACTGTAACCTGCGCAGCAACTTCAGGGCACTTGTCGATCCAGTCCTCCAGATCGCCGACATTACCCGCATCGCCGGAGACGATGTCGACAAAGAAGGAGTCCGACGCAACGACCGTCCCGCTTTCGATTGTCGTTAGACTACCGCTGACCGTGCATGGAACCATCGAGAACTCCCAGGTAAAGTTGTATCTCCCCGGATCAACAGTGGCGGTGTTGCTGTTGACACCGACCACGATTGCCGTGTCGGAATCGAGCATTCCGTAGTGGAACTTTTCGAAACTCGATGAGGTGTAGGTCTGGATGGATTCAAATTCACCTCCGCCTTCGGGGTATAGAATCCAACTCATGGTAAATCCGTGGAAGTATGCTGCCTCGGCATTTTGGATCGCGAAGACGATGGGGAGCCACTCGTCGCGGGCCTTTGCCTCGGGACGGGGATAGATGAGGTCTACTTCGATGGTGGCGGGATACTCGATTTCTGCCTGAATAAGGGACGTCCAGAGAGAAAGCCAGAGGGTGAGTGTTGATATACGGGTGAGTGCCATGATGTCTGAATTCCTACGCTGATAACGATTGAATACGAAATTGACTTCAGTCTAGAAAGCGGTCTAGACCCCAGCTTTTATCATCATGGGCCACGAGTCATAAATGAGCTATAAGGGGCCAAGATATATGCTTGAGCCTTTCAGCTCACCATCGCAATGATATCTCTCTTCGGAGAGCCTCACCCAGCTGCAAAGGTCGAAACAGCCCGTCCTGTGGAAGCGGATATACCCATCCAATAGGACCTGGAGACAATTTAACTTGGAACTTGGCACATGGGCTCGAGCCCTGGAACAAGACCAATGAGCAACCACAAACAGCGGAATAACCATCGTCGTTGCTTCTGGAGGCAGGCTGCGGCCCTCCGGAGTACGCTAGACAGGCCCTAAGGCGGCCAAGACAGTGACCAAAGGCTGCCATGTCACCGTGGCCCTTGATCACCCTGGTCGGTGTGAATAGCGTCAGTTGGCCGAGTCATGATCCTGGCCCTGTCCAAGGCAGCCAGCATTCGCATTGGACTGGGGACATGACCCTGTGCAAAGCTAATCCCGCTGCATTTGCACCATCAGTCCCAGCGTCATCTTGAAGTACTAATTTAATTATTCCCGTTTTGGACATGGACCCTGATATCCATTGGGATCAGGATATTGGCCGAGGTTTATACCGGGTGAATGTACTAAAGGGATATTGCAGCCCACAACAAAGAGCAAGAGGGGGATATAGATAGAGTTCCTTCCAAGTTCTGCATTTCGACCATCGCAGCTTCCTTGATGTAATACCTGTTATTTGGAAGGCGCGATGAAGGCCAGCCCCAGGGTGTTCCTTCCTATTTTATAATATGAACAGTCGCACCTTCCGTAGATATGAAATGCAATAGAACCATGTCAACTGGAAGGTACGATCACCGTAGTCGACCCTAACGCCATTTCCCCTTTAACAATCCACGGCATCCATACGTACCTGCCTATGAAAGCCCTGATCCCGAGCAATCGCCGATGGACCAGCCAATCAGGGAATACCGTTGGGCTCAAGCAGTGGCATTCTTGCCTCGCGAACATGGTCAAACTTCCACCTTTGCAAGTGCCTTTTCATCGTTACATTTTACTTTTATCCACACCGGCGGCCAAACCGTCTTTTCTGCTATGCACCTCTGCCCCGGTTTATGGTATCACCATGTCGCAATAAAACCCAATCGCCGATTGATCGGAGGTGGGAACCCAAATTCACGTAGTAGAAAGTATTTGTTTGGAACGCTTAATATGTCGAATCTGTAGATGAAGCGCACGTTTGCAACTAAAGTCTCGTTAGTTTCAGTATTTCATTCAACAGCTTGACACAATGCTTGATAACTCGGTGAGCTGTATCAACCTGTCATGCGTACCTGCGGCCCCCGAAGATCCCCTCTATCGTCTGATGAGGGAGTATCGCGAGGACCGCAATGCTAGGAAAATAGACCTGGGTATAGGTGCCTATAGAGACGAGGCCGGAAGCCCATGGGTTCTGCCCGTGGTCAAGAAGGTATCCCAGGCCCATTTTGAGTCAACGGCCAAGGGTGCGCTAACCTCGTTCGAAATAACTATAGGCTCAGGATATGCTGCATGAGGATCCCCAATCGAATCACGAATATTTACCCATCAGGGGCCTAGATTCCTTTCTCAGTGCTGCGCAGAGACTAATTCTCGGGGATGACAGCCCTGCGATCAGGGAAAAGCGGGTGAGTATTGCTACACTCTTTTAATATCATTCCTAAACAGCACAGATCTGTTCCTTTCAGACCATATCAGGTACCGGTGCGGTCTACCTCGGAGCCAAATTCCTCGCGCGCCATCATTCTGGACCGGACAAACCAGTTGCTTTGATATCGAGCCCAACATGGCCAAACCACCATCAGATATTCTCCCAGTGCGGATTCAAAGTCGAGACCTACCCCTACTACTGCCCGGCGTCAAAAGGCCTCGACATCACCGCAATGCTCGATGCCCTAAAGAGCGCGCCTCGCGCCTCGATAGCCATCCTACAAACCTGCGCCCATAACCCCACAGGTATAGACCCAACTCAAGAAGAATGGAAACAAATCGCCACCGTCATCCGCAACCGCGGGCACTTCCCCTTCTTCGACTGCGCATACCAGGGCTTCGCATCCGGAGATCTCTCCCGCGACGCATGGGCCTGCCGCTACTTTGTGGAACAGGGACTGGAATGCTGCATCGCGCAGTCCTTCGCCAAGAACCTCGGGCTCTACGGGGAACGCGTCGGGGCTTTCCATCTGATAGCTGCCCCAGGGAAAGATGCTTCGGCGATTTGCAGTCGCGCTGCTACTCAGCTTGCGATCCTGCAAAGGGCCCAGATTTCGAACCCCCCTGTGTATGGGGCACGTATTGCGAGTTGTGTTTTGAATGATGAGGAGCTCTTTTCTCAGTGGCAGGGTGAACTGCGTGTGATGAGTTCGCGCCTCTCGGGGATCCGAGAGACGGTTAGGGCGCAGCTGCAGGCGAGGGGGACGCCCGGCTCCTGGGACTTCCTGGCGACTCAGATTGGAATGTTTAGCTATACTGGGCTGACCAGGCCTCAGATCCTGCATCTAAAGGATAAATGGCACATATACATGGTAAGTCTCTTCCGGTCGGAATGTGTGGACTTTGTTTCTAACCCGAATGACTTTTGCTTCTCAGACCGAAAACGGACGGGTCTCGGTGGCGGGACTAAATCCTCGAAATATTGATTATTTTATTGATGCCGTTGATGATGCCGTGAGAACTTGTCATTAACATTAATTGGAAGGCTCGTGGGGTAGTATTTGCAATTGTTCACTAGTCGGAAGCTGTTGGAGCTTGCTTGTATGAGAGTGATCCTGCTGCCGTTAAAATACATAATGAGGCTGAAAGATACAAACCAGCTGTTTCAAAAATAAAAAGTTATTGAGATAAAAATAAACATCATAATTAACAGACACAGTACTCCTTGCCCGATCTTGGTCAATGCTTGGTCTGGGATGCTCGGCAGCCCTGCATTGCGTGACTCACTGTCCCACCGCATCAGCGCGGACACCCACGACGTCACTTGCAATTGACCAAATTTTTACTTCTTGATTAATGAATAGAAAAACGATTGTAATTGAACATCCCAATATAAATCTTCAATACAGCACGATGATGCCGGGGTCCAAAACGAATGCCGAGAGACCCGATCCAGTCGGCGATTGCTTCTATTCCATTATTCACCAAAACAACCGTCACATCGGATTCGGCGTATGACATCGTCAAATGGAAAAGTTTTATTGGATGTCGGCCGAGATCCAGAAGTATATTTGGTTCTTAATTCATGGTCTCCCCTCTGTTGCTTGGAACAATTCATTTGCCACTGCCGCTGCTTTTCCACCTCGGTGGCGCTCCAGAGTTCTATATAGAGTCTTTGCCTTGACTTTCAGTTCACCTCTGTCCAAGCGAAAATGTTCGATTCGTTGGGAACACCAGCAGCTACACAGCAACCATGCCCTAGGCAACAGGGCGCAGATGACGCCAAACCATCACAATGGCGATACATTGTGCAGAACTTTACACCAGCGTAGGAATCCAAATCCAAACCATTCAGGCATCTACTAACGCACCTCCAGCTGGTTCTCTGTGAACATGGGCACGGGGATTGTCTCGATTCTCCTCAACACCTTGCCCTACAACGGAACATGGCTTTACTGGATATCGGTTTTAATATTCGCCCTCAACGTGCTCCTCTTCGGCATCTTTCTCTCGATAACCGCCATCCGCTATATCCTCTATCCTGACATCTTCCCTGTGATGGTGACCCATCCAGCTCAGTCTCTCTTCCTTGGCACGCTGCCCATGGGCTTCGCTACGATAGTGAACATGTTTGTGTTCGTCTGCGTCCCGGCTTGGGGTGAATGGGCTGCCTACCTCGCCTGGGCTATGTGGATCGCAGATGCCGTTGTGTCAGTCCTAACATGTTTCGGAATCCCATTTATCATGTCAGTATACTCTATTCTAACCTAAGATAAACCCAATACTAATCTTACAAACAGGATGACACGAAAGTCCGAAGCAAATCTTTCAGCAATGGGAGCCGCCTGGTTGCTACCGATCGTGTCATGCGTCGTCGCCGCAGCGTCAGGGGGCATAGTCGCCGAAATCCTGCCTAATCCCCAATATGCCCTGGCTACCATTCTCGCCAGTTATATCCTCTGGGGCGTGGGAGTTCCACTCGCGCTCATGGTGATAGTCATCTACCTACAGCGCCTGATGTTGCACAAGCTACCCCCGAAGGCCATTATCGTCAGCACATTCCTACCTCTCGGTCCTCTTGGGCAGGGAGGATACGGGTGAGTCAACCCTTAGAACAATTATACAGCCTATAACGTAACTAATAAATTGTCTAGAATCCAAAAACTAGGAAACGTCGCCCGCGAAGTCTTCCCAAAGACACATACCCTGCATCCCGGAACAGGAGAGACCCTAGACGACATGGGCTTCCTGATGGGACTGCTTCTATGGGCCTTTGGCTCACTCTGGCTCTTCTTCGCCGTGGGCTCGATCCTCCGCGTCCGGAACTTCCCCTTTAATCTCGGCTGGTGGGCGTTTACTTTCCCGCTGGGGGTATTCACGACATGCACGACGCAGCTTGGGCGGGATTTGCCGTCGAGGTTTTTTGCTGTTTTGGGGACGGTATGGCTCTCTACATACCTTTATCTGATAATTTGCTAATGGGTTTTATAGATTTTCTCCGTTTGTGTGGTCTTGCTGTGGATTGTGGTTTCGGGACTCACCGTTCATGGCATCTATAACCAGACTCTGTTCGTGGCGCCTTGTCTGAAAGATCTACGTGAGAAGCGAGAGCGTAATCTTGATGGAGAGAGGTGATAATATTTCTGCTGCATCTCAAGCATTTAAAAGCTATTTTTGTTATATTTGCCAAACCCATGTACTTAATACCCGAGCCCGTTTTAACAAGATAGACTAATAACAAAACTTTACACTGTAATGATTCCTACCGAGACGTAGTCTTATTTGCTTCATCCGAAATAGGAAGGTTGTACATTGCCCAGCCCTACCTAATGCCCTCCTAGGTAACCACCTGGTTAAACCTCGGAAGAGCATCATCTGGAGAAGGCAGGATTACGCGCCATGAACGGCAAACGGGTCAATGTTCCCCAAGTGCCCCGCAAAAAGACGGAAGCCTGTCTGCAGAGAACGAGATTTCCCGCGTATGAGGTGACGATCGACGAACTACGATGTGGGGATGCGGAGTTAGTTAGCTATTCCCCCACAGATGAGGTATTGATTAAACCCTTGGATAGAAAGCCCATGTTGGTAACTGGAGCCTACGGAGGGTTGCTGGTTGGGGTATTAAATAGGGCCAAGTAGCCAGCGGACTTGGAATGGAAAATGCGACAACTGCCAGTTACCTAGCTAGTAGATACTCTGCTATACAGATACAGGTATACACAAGATGCAGTCCCTACTTCACCGTCTATTGGCACTCGGCCTGCTGGCCATGCTCTTCCCCACGGTTCATATGTACCCGGTCAACAACACCAATGCCAACCCTAGACATCAAATGCCGCGCACCGTGGTGACAACAGACATGGAACAAGACGACCTCGCCTCTCTAATCCGATACCTCCTCTACACCAACGAACTCGACACCCAGGGCATAATCTACTCCTCCAGCCGCTTCCACTGGTCCGGCGACGGCAAGGGCACGAAATTCTTTCTCCCTGATCGCGAGTACACCAGCCCGCAGTGGACATGGCGCTGGACCGGCACGCGGTATATCCAGGATATAGTCCTGAAGGCGTACGCCGAGGTGTACCCCAACCTGCGGAACCATGATCCGTTCTATCCGAGCCCCGAGGAGTTGTTGGATAGTGTTAAAATCGGGAATATTGACTTTGAGGGCGAGATGGAGAAGGATACGGAGGGGTCGGATTTTATCCGGGAGTTGTTGCTAGATAACAAGGATTCTAGGACGCTGTATCTACAGGCCTGGGGCGGGACGAGCACGATTGCACGCGCGCTAAAGTCTATCGAGGATGAGCACTCAGCGTCGTCGCAATGGGCAAGCATCCAGGACACCGTCTCTAAGAAGGCAGTTATCCTGGCGAGTGGCTTCCAGGACGAGGCGTACGAGAAGTACATTGCGCCGGGGTGGCCGGGCATCCGGGTTGAAAATTTCGAGACTGCGTATGCAACCTGGGGGTATAACTGCGAACGCGGGGATGGTAATGTCCGCGGTCTACCAGACGACCACGTCTACTTCACAGGAAACTGGACGAAGACGAATATCCAGACCGGGCCGTATGGGAAGCTCTACCGCTCCTGGCTCGACGGACAGTCTATGCCCGGAGACCAGAAGGACCTATTCGGTGATTTGGAGAAGCTAGAAGCGAACCCCACCCAGTTCTGTGACCCGCTGGAACCGTATGATTTCCTATCCGAGGGCGACAATGTGGTGTTCAACCCGCTGTTAAAGACTGGGATCCAGGACCCGGCGAACCCGGCCCTGGGTGGCTGGGGTGGGCGGTCTGAGCAGAACAGCACGTCGCCGAATCTGTGGCAGCTGGTCGAGAATGAGAAGAACCAGACTGGGTCTGAGGATGCGACTTATACAACCGATCGTTGGATGGCAGCTGTGCAGAATGATTTCGCGGCGAGGATGCAGTGGACGCTTACGCCGGATTATGCACTTGCGAACCATGCGCCGGAGGTGAATATTGCTAATGGGACTATGGTCAAGGCGAGTCCAGGATCGACTGTTACTCTGGAAGGTGTAGCAAGTGATCCGGATAATGGCACTGTCACTACGTCCTGGTGGCAGTACGTCGAGGAGGGCTCGTACCCAGGGAAGGTGACCGTGACTGAGTCTGGTAAGAACCAGGCAAACGTGGCTGTTCCTGCAGACGCAAAAGCCGGACAGAACATCTCAATCATTCTGCAGGGAACTGATGATGGGCATTTCCCTCTGACTCGCTATAGCCGTGTTTTTATCCATGTTGCATAGTCCAGTATACTCAAGTCATCGTTGCAGAGAACGGCATAGTAGCGAGAATTGGGTGTATGAATGAAATGATGCATATTTTCCTTGTACGCTATGTAAAAACAACAAAGAATGGAACGCCGTCGCTAGAAGAGAGGGGGATTATATCATATTCAGATCCGGAACCGCTGTAAAGAACGAAGCATTGAAGCAGGCACGATCAAAGAAATTCGATGGTAGATCGGTCACCATCAGGTCCTGTCCATCCAACGCAGAGCTTGGCCGCGTCGGATCTGAAGGCAGCGACTCAGTAGGGACGAGCTGATTGAGAGGGGCGCAATTCCACTGGCACCGTTCAAGCGAGTCAGACATTAACTCTGCGGCGGAGGACCTGAGACTTTGATATGTTGACTCAGCTAGTTCCCACGTACGCCGTGCACTCTTAAGACAGCCCAGAATAAGGTTGACACGGTTACAATGATGGTCGAAGCATTCGTCTGAGTGGAGAGTGGACGTGGCGAGCTGGATCAAGCCGCATAGTGAAAGAGAAGGGATGATAAAGGGACTGTGTTTGAGGATATTTGGGCATACGGAGATCGAGTCAGACACCTGTCGCGAGGCTTCAGCAGCTTTGATGCTATGCACTAGGCGAGTGGATGTCGATGAGAGCTGCAAATGGCATGAAGCTCCTGGCCAGAACTGGCTTCTTTCCGGCTGTGCCAGCACTGGTTGCAAGTCGCTACGAGGGAGATGGAGCAGCATGGCAGCGTAGCCTGTTGTCAGATGGGCCTGGAACATCATCTCATCGACGTTCCCATACGCATCGACAATGTCCAGCTTCTTCGCCGGGAGGTGGTTGGTCCAGCTCACCAGGGCATTTTCAGCCGCTTGGACCTGGTCGCGATGGCACTCGGGGACACGGTTTAACACGATAACTCTGGACAGAATCATCGTAGCTTCAATCCGGTAGCTAAAGGAAGAGAAGACAGGATCCCCAGCGGCAATGATGCGCCGTCGAAAATCGAGCATCACGCTCGGCGTCGGGATATCTCTGCCGCCATTGTAAATTGATTCTTCGCATGGGAGAGCCACCTCCGGAGGGAGAGCGCTGCAGCGGAAGGCGAACGAGTTGAGCGAGATGGCCATGTATATTTCAGTGATTAACAACTCCCACCACGTTCGCCGCATGCTCTCAGCTTCTACCGAGCACAGTGCATGGGAAGCTGACGCGAACCCAGCCCTGTTCATTCCCAGGTCCAGGGCCAGGTCGATGCTCTGGGTCAAGGCAGCCTGGGCTTCATCTGCCTCTCTTCGGGCATTCAAAACAATGACGTATATTAACCACGCCTGCACCGTAGCGGGAGAGCGCTCGGTATGAGATCCCAGCTGCTCGGCGACCCTCTTCTTGTAGTCGGTCGCGCGACCGGTCGCACTATAATGCGATCCAACGAAATGCACTACTGCGTGAAGACAGGCCGGATAATTTTGCTCGTTGTACAGCCCGCTAGGGACAAGAATTGGGTGAGCAGCATGGAAGTTCTCGTAGTACAGTCTGCGCAGGCGGTCGTCATTTTCACCGCTTGGTTTGTTTGCGAATGCGCCGGAATTATAGTCATTCGCAGGGAGCATCCCTAGCCATGACGTTTCATCCCCAGTGGCATCCGGCAGGTCAGCACTGGCCACCTGTCGCGAGAACGAAGTATTTGTCGGAGTTGGCGCCTGCGGATTAGCCTGGATGGGCAGATCGGGGGTGGCGCTCTGGAAGACAGGCTGCATTGCTGGCAGGCTCTGCTGATACGGAGTTGGCGTTGAAGGGTCGCCTGGCTCTTGGGTGCGACGAGACTTGCGACGACCGCCCCGACGCGAAGCGACGTACTGGCAGAGAAGGCCGTTTTGCAGACAGCGAGAGCAGGCCGGGCGCTTTGCATCGCACTTGAGATGCTGCTTCCTGCAGTCCGTGCAGGCCACGGGGGTCAGACCGCTTTCCTTGGTCGGTCGCACGGGCATTGCAGGGGAAGAGTCATAGGGTGATAGTAGATGCGAGTTGGAGGGGCTATGAAGGCTGAAATGAGTGATGTGGATGAGTGAAGGACAGTTCCTTGATGCAGAGTGAAGGCAGTCATCCCCGGTCGCTCCACCAATCAAGTCGCCACATCGGCCGACTCGTCTACGATATACGAGAGCATATCTACACATACACAGATACAGATAGATTGAAGGTTACCGAAGAATAAGAGTGAGATTGAGATCTGTCCTTTATCATCATAAATGCAGCAACTTTGTTATCTCCTTTATCTTCACCGACATTCCCCTACACCTCCATTCCCTGCCGGTTGAAAGCGTGACATCACATTTCAATCGCCGATTGCTCAGTCGCCGATTGACGGGAGCCCGAGATTGTGCGACAACACGACCCATAAAAGAGATACGCTGCCCTGGCAAGAACACATTGCAATTTCCATCGAAATCACACCTCATCGCTAATACCACGATGTCTATCCTCTCACGTCCCACAGTCCCAGTGACCGACAATCTCGGCCACCGCCGCGAACACCTCCCGAAGAAATACTCCCTTGACGACCTCGTCCGCGATGTCAAGGCCTATCTCGGCGATTCAAACGGCATTTCCTCCTCAGATGTCGACAAGAACTACCTGATATCGCTGGTGAAGAAGTACGAGGCGAGCGACGGCGGCTGGACACAATTCTACCACAACGACCCGCAAAAGAACTACACGCGCAATGCGATCGAGAACATCAACCGCAAAGCCAATATTGTAAGTGACGCCGAGTTCTACAGTTCTCCCCCACAGTCTAACCATTAACCATGTTATTGTATAGCTCCTCCTCGTATGGAACCCACAAAAGGGCTCGCCCATCCACGACCATGCCAACGCCCACTGCATCATGAAAGTGCTGGCAGGCAATTTGACAGAGACTGTGTATGCTGCCCCAGAGGACGCTGGCAGTTCTACACCTCTGCAAATCAAGTCCGAGACAACGCACTCCCCGAATGATGTGACCTACATCGCCGACGATATCGGGCTTCACCGGGTGTATAACCCGCACCCTACTAAGGTGGCTGTTTCGCTGCATTGTACGTTTCTTTCCTTGTCAACAAAGATACTGTGCTAACTTTAGACAGTGTATACTCCGCCCAATGCTGCTGACTATGGGTATCACATCTTCGACGAGGCCACGGGAAAGTCCAGCTATGTGCCCCAGGCGCGGTCCATCTTACGTCCGAACGAGGCCTCAGAATAATTGCTTGAGGTTGTTCTCTAATCAATGTTTAATGACTGCATGACCCATTCTTCTCGATTTGGCGGTATTTTCGGTGTTGTTAGCAAGAACCCGCTGGCGGAATTACATACATAGCTATGCAATAATATTTACTTCTTTAATATAAGTTAACACTCTATTACCTGCTTTCTCATCCTCTTCCTTAGTAGTCTCGAACATATACTGCGGCTTAGATTATCTCGTTCAGCGCGAGAAGCTTTGATTGGTGTGGCTAGGTTCCCCACCTTTCACCTCGCTGCCTGTTCGGCGGCAACATGTTTCTATCTCTGGTCCTTACTGTCGTTTTAAGAACTTCCTTTTACTAGAAATTGTTAGGCTCTCAGTTTACTTTGGTTTTCGAGACCCCTGTTGGCCTGTGCTATCTCAAGATGACGCCCGAGGGGGTTGCAGGCGAGGCCGGCCTCCACGAATCAAGCCACAACACAACAAAGACCATTTCTGACTCTGCCTTTTTCAGGGAGCATCGGGCGCCTACACTACCTACCCCGGCCGAGGTGAGAGCCATCAACAAGAAGTCAGGCAACATCCGTGGTACGATGTTCAACCGACCCCCGCCTGTCAAGTTTGCATCTTTGGGCCTGATTGTCAAATATGGAGCCGACGTAACCGTTACAGAGGCAGAGACCCAAATTATGGTGTACAAGCAGTTGAAAGAAAAAGTACCCGTTCCTGAGGTGTTTGGGTGGACTAAAGACGGTGGCCAAGTGTTTATCTACATGTCTCTGATAGGTGGCGAAACCTTGGAGCAAAGATGGGGTGCTTTAAGCGATGAGGAGAGAAAGGCTGTCTGTAAAGAGCTCAACGGCATGGTCAAGGCCTGGAGGGCATTAGAACAGCCCGACCAAGTCCCTTACGTGGGTAAGTTATTTGAATCCGTTGCGGTAGCCAGGCAGAACTATGCTAAAGAACCCCCTAGGTGGCCTAGATAATCAACCTCTAAATGACATCTTTCTTTACAATCACCAGGATTTGGCTGGTCCATTCCACGGTGCAGACGCCGTCCAGCAATTTCAGAAGGGCTGCGATATCGAGATTGATGGGGGGGTGCCCGTGGTCTTCACGCATGACGACCTTGTGCCTCCAAACATCCTTTTGTCGCCCGGGGCGAATCCAGTAGTGGCTTCCATCATTGATTGGGGCCAGGCAGGGTGGTATCCTGCTTACTGGGAGTATTGCAAGGCCCGTCGCGTCAGGCCAAATCCGGAATACTTCGATGATGACTTGGACGAAGAATGGAATATCAAATACCTGCCGACTATTTTAGACCCGGTCGATGATGAGACAGTATACCACCCTTGGCTGTGGTTTGTGTTGTCCAAGGGTATCTAGGTATGCCATTGGGGCTATATAGAAGTAGATAGAAAATATACCTTATGGCAGAAGGCTTCAAGGGTCTTGATTAGCTGTAATCCCTGGAACTTTGTACACGCAGAAAGAATATGGCCTCGCTAAACTTAACACTGTTATAATATGGGGTTTGGCATTTTATATTAAACCATGTCTTACTGTTTCATATTATCTCTTCCCTTATATTATATAATATATCGCGCTCTTTTGTACCTAAGGATATAGTGTAAACCTCATAGCTTGGTTTGAAAGGTGCCCAAAAGAGGTTATAAGTAATATAACCATGCTATAAGATTAACTTCAGATGCTGTAAGATAGCTAAGTAGTTAATAAGTAAGCGGAGGTACTGCCGTGGAACACATAGTCTAAGTAAGCTGTTTGGGCCTTTAGGACTGATGATGAGCTGTTTCCCCTGAAGTCCGTAGCATGCTGGTAAAGCTTCCTTGGTTTGTTTCAACAATTCCAACGGCTTTGAATCCGGACCTGGAGTACAGCCGAATACCAGCAGGTGAGGACAAAACGAAGGCACCTAGTGCATTGTCGTCAACATAATCACAAAAGATCTTCATGAGCGTAGACCCAACACTTTGACGTTGATAAATTGGATCCACAGCCATGAAAGTGATTCCTAATAGAGGTAAGTGAGCAGACAATTCAAGTTGACCGATTGCTTACTGCATATTCCATTGCCTGGGTACCCCTGAATAACTCTTTGCCTCTCTTCTCTGAGTCTTCTTGAGATACCAAGCCACGATGTAACATCCAAAGAGGCAGGAGTGAAGCTATTCCGAGCTTTCCTTGCGGACCCCCCTGAACTAGTAGTCCAGCCTATAAGTCCAACAGGTGATCCATCCTCTCCACACGCCTTGTACAGTGTTTCATCCTTTTGATCAACCGTCTCCAGAAGTCCATCGATCGTCCATCTAATTTCGTCCTCTCTCTGCTCCCGGTGTTGTTCCGTTGAGCGCGGGAACATGAAGCGATAGAGTGGGCCGTCTTGGTGTGCAGGAAATTCGACTTTTCGTACGAGCAAATCCACGTCCTCAGCTTCGACGGGCGATATCGAGAGTTCCATTCTGTTGGGGATAAAAGAAGAGAGCAAGGGGACCGGCTGAACCAGAGCTGCTTTCGGAGGGACGCTGCAATGTATTTATTTCTCAACAGGAAATTGGTTCCTGCGGTCAGTAAGGGAATAATTGGCTTGGCCTGCTGGTGTCTGGTCCGATGCCGAACGTACACAATTCCAGATACAGAGGCTATCCCACATACATTGAATTAATATTATCCCCTAAAACACATATCCCACATACTGCTTCGCTCTCTTCACCCATTTCTGCCTATTCCCATTATCACCCAGATCAGCAACTCCTTCTTCCCTTCCCTGCCAATCAACGCCATCATCAACCAAATCATACCGATCCGTAACCAAATCCATCTGCCCCAGCTGCACAATCTTCGTATTCTTAAACAGCTTCCAGCCCAACAACATAGCAAGCAGTATCGGAATCTGGACATAGAACGACAAGAAGTCTACTGCCTTGAACATGGGGCTGAAGCTCGTCCAGCCCTGGACCAGGATGAGGACGATATTCAGTATTATCGTGAGGATTGGGCCGTAGGGGTATGTCCAGTTTTTGAAGGGCAGGAGGTGCTCGAGGTTCTGCTTCCGGACTGCAGCGCGGAAACGCAGTGAAGTGATGCCGATTATCACCCAGGAGACTTGGTTGGATACGCCGACGATGCTGTTTAACCGGCATGTTAGCCACATATAGAGGATAAAGAGAATATGAGCTGTGAAAATAATGGATCTAGGCAAAGGGTATAGAAAACCATGTTGTTTACTTCTGTAACCAAACCCACAACTGGCCAGCCCCAATATAGCTCGCCCCAAAGCATAGTCCACTGATAACAGAAGTCCCCAGCACAGCAAGCCAGGGTATTTGAAACCGGTTTAACCTTGCAAAGACCCGAGGGGCGTGGCCCTCGAGGGCGAGCGTGTATAGCAGCCTTGCCCCAACGAACAACGCGTGGTTAGCAGCAGAGAGCGCACTGGTAAATATCACAGCATTCATGAAGCTACCCGCGACGCTGCTCCCGACTTTATCGAAGACCACGGTAAACGGACTGGTCCTTGACGTCTTCTCGTCCAGGTTGGGGTAGTTGTAGGGCACGTCGGATCCGACGATGATGATTGACAAGACGTAGAAAAGGAGGATCCGCCAGAAGACGTTTTTGACGACGCGGGGGATCACTTTTGCTGCGTCTTTGGTTTCGCCGGCTGTGACGGCGATGGACTCGGTTCCGCCGCTGGGAAGTGGTTAATGAAGGAAAATAACACCATAGAGGTTCATTTACTATGCAAATGAGGCTGTCACAAATACGGAGGCAAAGCCACCTATGCCACTCACGAACGGGGCCTCGTCTAGATGCCAGTATCGGTCTCCTATGTATTTGTGCTCAGTGTTGGCACCGCAGTTGACAGCAATTCCCACCAAAATAAATGCCTGCGCCTTGATATTAGGTAGATCCACAAGCAAGATAGTATGGTAGCTCACGATAATGGCCACAATCTTCAGCAGGCTCAGCCAGTATTGGATCTGTTCAAGACTATTAGTACTGAGTCTTTAGATAAAAATCAATACCGTACGTACCTCGCCGTACACACGGACAGAGAACAGATTGAACCCGATTATAAGGAGAAGAAAAATAAGGCTGATCGCCCAGCCTGGACAGTTATCCGTCCAGAACTCCATCAAGAGCTGCAAGGCCAGCGTATCTGAGGCCGTCGACACAGCATCATTGAACCAGTAGTTCCAGGTAAGCGCGAACGCAAGAGCATCATCTACAGATCGCCTAAGGACAGGTCAGAATTGGCCTTACTACCACACGCATGCTCATCAGCCAGTTTAGCATACCCTGCATATGAACAAAACGACCCAGAGACGGGGATAAACGCCGACATCTCGCCCAGGCAAAGCATAGTGACGAATATAATGCCACCACAAATCACATACGATAGCAGCATTGATGCAGGGCCACCAGTGGCCAGACTCTTGCCCGTACCCAGGAACAGACCCGTGCCGATTGTGCCTCCAATGGCAATCATGGATACTTGCCGCGCAGACAGTCTTCGGGCGAGTTTGTTGGTTTGTAGTGGTGTTACCTCGCCTTTTGCATTGTCGACGGTTGGGTGAGGGGGCTGGTTGGGCACTTTCTCGCCGGTTTGGGGCTGTTCCTCGATGTCGTTGCCCATGGCTGGTCCACTTTTGTATAAAGTCTGATAATGTCGAGGCCCAATTCAACCCTGGGCCCAAGTTGAAGAATTGAATGATACCAATAAACAAAGAAAAAGTATGGGAGTGTAGAACCTGGCTGATATCAACGTAGGGCTTCCATTTTATGGCATGCAGTACACTCTATCATACTCCAACAACTTAGGGCTCACTGTTAGAATCTGGGGAAGCGGGGTTCGCCGACTGTCTCTCCTCATTAAGCTCTAGTAGTGACCTACCCCAGTCTTCAGTATATCTGATGCGGGGGATAGCTAGCTAGTCTCCATCGGCGTTTGGGGAGTATACGCAGTGCACATCATTCGGCGATTGACGGTCGAATCAGAGAAAGCGCAACAGCATCGTGGTATTTTTGTAGGGCGCGAGTTACTCCAACTTGGAGGTTTATATGAGCTATATCAAACTCTCTTTCCTCGCGAATAACGGTGGAAATTAACACAATATCTTGATTCCAACCCAATTGGTAACTTAGCCCTATTCGCAATGACTGTCGCCAAAGAACCTGAATTTGGATTCGCGACACGAGCAATCCACGTCGGTAGCCAGCCAGATCCTACTACAGGTGCTGTGATTCCATCGGTATGGGAATACTTCCAATCAAGGCCGTTCGTATACTTCCGCTAATTTCACAGCTCTCCCTCGCCACTACATACGCCCAGACCAGCGTTGGAAACCCAGTCGGGGAGTATGAGTATACGCGGAGTGCAAATCCCAACCGGTAGGCTGCTTGCTTGTTACTCGACGGTAAGATAAGCGCCAGTACTAAATCAATCAGTGACGACTTCCAATCCGCCATCGCAGCTGTCGAGAATGCAAAATACGCCCTGGCATTCTCGTCAGGGTCCACCACCACCGCTGTAATCATGCAGTCGTTGCCCATCGGCTCCCATGTCATTTCCGTCTCGGACGTCTATGGAGGCACGCACCGCTACTTCACCAAAGTCGCCAACACCCACGGCGTAGACGTCTCGTTTACGACCGCAATCGAGCAAGATCTAGAAAGACTGATCCGGGAAGACCGCACAAAGCTGGTGTGGGTTGAAACTCCGTCAAACCCGACCCTTGGCCTCGTTGATATTGAAAAAGTCACGGCGATTACGCGGAAATATGGCCTGCTCTTGGTGGTCGATAATACATTCCTCAGTCCTTTCATCCAGAACCCGCTGCAGCATGGGGCCGATATTGTGGTTCACTCTGTGACCAAGTATATCAATGGGCACTCGGTAAGCACTGTATTTCCCGACCGTTATCATATAGTAACAGCTAGTCTAGGATGTCATGATGGGCGTTGCGGCTTTCAATTCGGATGAGCTCAAGGACCGCTTAACATTTCTACAAAACGCAATCGGTGGCGTCCCATCCCCATTCGACTGCTGGCTTGCACAGCGGGGTCTGAAGACATTGCATCTGCGCGTCCGGGAGTCATCTCACAACGCAAAGACAATCGCAGAGGCACTCAACGCATCTGAATATGTGATTTCAGTCCGATACCCCGGTCTAAAGACACACCCGCAACACGCGATCACTGTCAAGCAGCATCGCAACGCGATAGGCGGAGGGATGGTCAGTTTCCGGATTCGTGGTGGGCAGGAAGCAGCCCATTTATTCTGCAAGTATACCCAGTTTTTCACCCTTGCGGAAAGCCTAGGTGGGATTGAGTCTCTCTGTGAAGTGCCGGCTAGTATGACGCATGCCGGGATTCCTCGTGAGGAGCGAGAAGTCTCGGGCGTTTTTGATGATCTGGTTCGGCTTAGCTGTGGGATCGAGGATGCGGAGGATTTGAAACGCGATGTACTTCAGGCTGCGGAGAGAGCGGTGTTGGCGGTCATGAATGGCGGGGCTCAGCTGTAGCAAAAGACTAGATAAACGAATTGAAAAGTCCAGACAGCTTTTGTGAAATATGCGGTCAGTGATGCAACTCCCAGTCCGAGCTGAAATCAAGTAGCAAGGGGTGGTCAATCCGACGCAAACCGAGCTGCGTCTCAATCGCCGACTCATTCGATGCACTGTCTTTTTATAGTAATGATTTATTTATTTCACATGATCTATGACCAAACCCGTAAACAATCATCCATCACGCGACCCAAGGCTAGTGTGATGCTTCTTCATCCTGCCGTCGGGCTGCATAGCAGTTCGGGATATATCGAAACGGAGTGCTGTAAACATTGAGTGGTAGTTCCATCGCGGGTGGTGTCCAATTCTTGGCTCATTCACCGAGGGGGTGGTACATTTTCCAACTCTCATCAGAGAAGAGCTTAGCTCAGTTGGTCTTCACGATAAGAGTTGCGCAATAGATGGTAATGGTGCAACCAGCTCGTGGCTGCCGCCGAATACTGCTTCGAATGATTCGAACTGGTGTCCCATGTCACCAAGGTTATTAAGGAATGAATCAAGTGGCAGTTTCCTATCTTTGATGGCGTCTTGACCATCACCAAGTAGCTATATCTCAACGCAAAGCTATATAGCCGGCGACTATCACCATGGGTCTCAGTCGGGGAGTGCTTTACATCAGGGTTATCGTAAGAGGCGACCAACGCGCAGGAAAACATTGCACCCTGTACGTTGTTTGATAATGTCTATATATGTTAGTGTAGTCCACGATATCCCAAATAGCCAATCAGCCACCCGCTAATCATTTCAAACCAGGTACCCAATCTTTCGACGCCAATCGCTGAGATGGAACCGGCCTTTGACACAGGTCTCTGCACCGTACAATCACCAGACCAGAGGTTGTTCCAGGCAAACGAGCCATATTCGGTTCCGAGTACGCTTTACAAGAAGATACAATCCAGCCCTGAACTTCCCGAGGCAAAGCCCTTCTTGCCAAGGAATCCATCGTGGGCTACCATAGCAGGATGGTTTATGCCTTCGAGAACCCATGGTTGCGCAATGCCGACTATCAGGGAATCCAGTGCCAGGCCGGCCCCATCCTGTTCTCGCGAGACACCGGTGTCCCAAGTGATAGAGGTTATCGAGGTTCTTGGGAGTATATCGACTTCTCCGCTAATACAGCATTGGCAATTCACCTCATTTGTCACCTCTATGTTAACCTATATGCCGGAATTGTCAAATTCTGAGTATCTAGCAGTGCTTGAGAGTGAAATCATAAGAGCACGCTGCACATCCATTATGATCAGCTACTGAATGCATAAATTATCCCGCAACTACGTTCATAGTGTTCACTAATCAACTATATTTGGTCCAGCCGTGTGGGCCCGTATCCATTTGTCTTCAAAAATTGGATCCCACTCGGCTCAAGTCTTGGACAGGCATGGCAGTTCCACCGCTGCTCTTTGTAATCCAAACATGCCAGATTCAGTAAACCCTCCGCGATCTAAATGGGATTTGTAATCGTCATGAGAGAGTTACGTAGGTAGTTTGTTGTTTAGAGTTCCCACAAAACCATCCCCATCCCCTCCATCGTAGTCTGCCACGCCCACTCCCAACATCCCTCCTTTCAAAATGTCTACCCAAAAGGCTGTCATCGTCGCATCAGAGAAACAGGGTGGTCTTGTCACCGACAGACCCATCCCCGCTCTCCGAGATGACTACATCTTGGTCAAAACCGTCAGTGTGGCTCTGAACCCCACCGACTGGAAACACATCGCCTTCCTCGCACCCGTCGGTGTTCTCGTCGGATGCGATTACGCCGGTATTGTCGAGGAAGTCGGCAAGGACGTCAAAAAGCCCTTCAAAAAGGGTGACCGCATCTGCGGCTTCGTGCACGGCTCCAACGCCGTGCAGCCCGAAGATGGCGCATTCGCAGAGCACATCGTCGTCAAGGGCGACGTGCAGATGAAGATCCCCGATAACCTCAGCTTCGAAGAGGCCGCTACTCTCGGCGTCGGTGTTCTCACTGTCGGGCAGGGTCTGTACCAGAGCTTGAAGCTCGCTCTGCCCACCGAGCCTACCAAGACTAATGCGACGGTCCTTGTATACGGCGGCTCAACGGCCACCGGTACCCTGGCTATTCAATTCGCTAAGCTGTCCGGTTATACGGTTATCACGACGTGCTCTCCGCACAATTTCGACCTGGTGAAGAGTCTGGGTGCGGATGAAGTCTACGACTACAAGGATCCCAGCGCTGCTGCGAAGATCCGCGAGGCCACCAATGATAACCTCCAGCTTGTCTTTGACACGATTTCTCTTAAATCTAGCACGGAATTCTGCGACAATGCGATCTCTACCAAGGGCGGTGAATATAGCGCCCTTTTGGCTGTTGGGATTGAGCGGGAGAACGTCAATGACCGCTGGACTCTAGGATATACGGCCGTTGGGGAGTACTTTGAGTTTGGCACGACTCCGTTCGCCGCTAAGCCCGAGGATAAGGAGTTTGCTGAGAAGTTTGTTCCTATTGCGGCGAAGCTTCTGGCGGATGGCAAGGTGAAGGTACATAAGCCAAAGGTCTGCCCCGGAGGGCTGAAGGGTGTTTTGGAGGGCTTGGAGTTGTTGAAGCAGGATAAAGTCAGCGGGGAGAAGCTGGTGTACAATGTTGCGGACACTCCTTGAGTATTTAATGATGATGCCCAATCAGCAGAAATTTTATATAGCAAATTGAAATCTATTTCAAGCCTTATACTTCCAGGTTGGACCCCTCGGTTTCAATGCGATGACGACATCAACAGACCGAAGCTTCCGCGGCCAATCATATCCAAGTATCTGAAGCTGCGGGCCCAGCTGCCTGTTTAGGATTAGACTCCGCCTGAGGTTCCGCCCTCTATACAAAATGCTTGTCAATCAAACCAGTTCAAGCGCCACATGATGGCAAATTCGACATATAAAGGTGTAGAGATCCCCAGGTAACTCAATACCGTTCATCCTCTTCATTTACTGCATCGTTATCATGTTCAACTACAACAAGGTTCTCATCATCGGTGCCACCTCCGGCATCGGCAAAGCCCTTGCTACGAGGCTGGTTGAGAATAACATCCCCCTGGTTATATCCGGTCGCCGAGAGGAGAACCTGAGGGAGTTTGCTAGCCAACATGGAAGTGACAAGGTTAAAACCAAAGTCTTCGATGTGACCAAGCTGGATGAAGTACGATATATATCTCTAAACACGCAACTCAGATATCTAACTAACTCCTTAGATCCCTAAATTTGCTTCAGCAGTCCTCAATGAGAACCCTGACATCGACTGCATATTCATAAATTCTGGAATCCAGCGACCTTTCGACTTTTCCAAGCCCGATACCGTCGACTTATCCATCTTCGACCAGGAGCTGGTAACAAACTACACCTCCGCAGTCCACCTCTCCAAGGCATTCCTCCTGCACTTGCAGTCACAGGGAAAAGAAACCGCTCTGATATTTACTACCTCGCAAATGGCCCTCGTACCAATGATGCGCTGCCCCAACTACGGCGCCTCCAAGGCGGCTCTTCACCACTTCATCCTAGCTCTCCGCACCCAGCTGCATGATGGGCCTGGCAATGTGCGCGTTCTCGAGATTTACCCACCGGCTGTACAAACCGAATTACATGATGCGAAGCATCAGCCTGATTTGAAGGATGGCCATCTGATTGGCATGCCGTTGGATGAGTTCATTGATGAGGTTTGGCGTCGGCTAGGTCAAGGAGAAGATCAGATTGCGGTTGGCTCTGCAAGGGATATTTTTGAGGCGTTTGAGCTGAAGAGGCAGCAGCTTTACCAGGAGATGACGACGATGTTGTCGGGCTTGATCAAACAGTTTCTGCGGTAGTCAGCTACGTAGTGATAGAATGACTTGTATGGATGGTGTGGAATGAGGACCTGGATTCCCATATCAATGACAAACGGGGATAAGGATAGTCTAGCAGTCTCCCATAAATACTACAATATCTATATATATTATCCTATATTTTAATAGCACGTTTCCCTAGAATATAATCTTATGTTTAGGCTTTCGCCAACATTGTCAACATTGTCAGCTTTAGTGCATTTGCTAGTGCGGGGCACATTGATCGTCCGCTCATGTTTTGCCATGCATCCCGGCGTTGCTTGTTATTCTAGGACTACATTATTGAAGCGTTAAACTACGATAAATGCCTTCCAGGCCTCACGACGACTACACAGCCGCCTGGATATGTGCGCTCCCCCTGGAACTGGCCGCGGCATGCGCAATGCTTGACGAGCGCCATGACCCACTGCCTCTCGAGCTGGATTCCCGGGACACTAATAATTACGTCCTCGGGCGCCTGGGACCTCATAATATCGTCATCGCCTGTCTGCCGTATGGTGTGACAGGGACCATATCAGCGGCGCGAGTCGTAAACCAGATGCTCGCGACCTTCAGGCGCATCAAGTTCGGCCTGATGGTGGGAATTGGCGGCGGCGTCCCGAGTGCACAGCATGACATTCGATTAGGTGATGTCGTCGTGGGCAGTCCAACGGGGCTTCTAGGAGGAATTGTCCAGTATGACTTTGGGAAGACTGTGCAGAACCGCCGGTTTCAGCGGACGGGGATGCTCAATAAGCCGCCGGAAGTCTTGCTGACGGCACTGTGCAATTTACAAGCACGGCACTTGATGGAGGGACATCGCATCGAGCACAGCATCAAAGAAATGGTCAATAAATATCCGGTCATGAGCTTCCAATATGCCCGTCCAGCCATCGATCATTTGTATCGGGCGGACTATGAGCACCCGGAGAGTCAGCAAACATGCTCTTCCTGTGATGCTTCGCAACTGATACACCGTACTCCTCGACCTCCAGGTGTCTTAGGGCTATGTATTCATTACGGGCTTATCGCGTCTGGTGATCAGGTGGTCAAAAACGGTCAGATGCGGGATGCGCTGCGTCAGGAACTCGATGTACTTTGTTTCGAGATGGAAGCCGCTGGTCTCATTGACAGTCTCCCCTGCTTGGTGGTCAGGGGAATCAGTGATTATGCAGACTCGCATAAGAATGACCTTTGGCAAGGGTACGCAGCAGCCACCGCTGCGGCTTACGCAAAGGAATTGATGCATGTCATACCGACAGCTAGCAATGAACAGCAACATGTACAGGTTGGCGGAGTCGATAGTAGTGAGTCCCCCAAGTATCAAGATTGTCTCACGCTTGCTGACCAGAGAACAGTCTCGAGTGATGTTCGGTTTCGCGTACAAGAATGGCTGTCGCCTGCCAGTTTCAAAGACGACCTGTACAATCATCAAAAAGAATACATGGACGGCAGCTGTGACTGGGCTCTTAGCCGGCCGGAGATTACCTCCTTCATGAGTACGAGTCATGATTCGCAAATCCTCAGGATAGGAGGGGCACCGGGCATTGGCAAGTCTACCCTCACGGCCTTTCTCATACAACGGCTTATTGAAGCTCGAAATACTGTATTCTACTTCTTCTGCAAAGACACGGAAGGTGGTAAAAGCCATCCTTTTCAGGCCCTCCGAACTCTGGTGTCCCAGGCTCTCAGTGCTGACGACGGGCATCGTCTTGTTGCTTGGCTGGAGAAGCTGCGTGTAGAGAGTGGACAGAGACAGGCAGAATCATTTGCGACGCTCGACGAATCATTCTGCTACGCACTTGGTGCTCTTTCCTCCGTACAGAGACCACTTTACGTTGTAGTTGACGCGCTCGACGAATGTAAAGATGGATTACTTCTGGTGTCTACTCTGAGCGCTGCTCTAAATACATCCAAATGCCCATTCAAGCTTTTAGTAACGGGTCGCGAAGAGTCTAGAATCCTGGACTTCTTTCGTCAGTATAAAGAGAAGAGAAGTGGATCAGATCTCGCAATATTACGCGAGGTGACGATTCTTCCATCAACTGTCCAACAACCTATATGGTAGCCTATGTCAAGCAACGCGTCGCTCAGTGCCAGCACATCCGGGCCACCCCCCTGGGTGAGCAGCTATTCAGGGAATTCTCTGCGGCAACTGAAGGGTCCTGGCTATACGCAAAGCTTCTTTTAGATGAGATCGAACGCTTGCCCAGTCCAGCCTCTGTTGCCCGACACTTGAGGAGCATACCCACTGGCCTTGTGCAGCTGTACCATACAATCTTATCCACGGCTGAAAAGTCGCTTTCTCCTGCAGAGCTTAATATGGCGCAGCAGCTCTTTATTTGGATTGATCTAAAGGATTTCGTGGTGGTCGGGCGGAAAACATTGGACAGGGATATTTTGGATCTTGTCTTCCAGGCTGCAAACTCTGGAGACCAAGTTTTCAGCTCGATTGATCTCGCGCAAAAGCTCTGTTCTCCCTTGATTATACTCAAGTCGGGAAGAAGGGGTCAAGGCCCCGATTCCAGTGTAAAGATCAGCTTTGTTCACCACACGGCTATGCAATTCGTACGCGAGAGCGCTGCCCGGAACGAACCCTCCATGGCAGTACCTGCAATTCTCAAGCCCCAGCTGCTCAAGACCCTCCACCGCGCAAACACGGCAATTTGGTACTTTGAAAAGAGCGAGGAGTACTGTTCGCTGATAGAATATATCATGGAAGATCCAATAAGTCATCTTACGCTTAAGCCAGGCGCCTACTTTGAGATGGCATACGCACTCTGGGGCTCATTCTTTCTCGAATATCTACCAGGATGCTTAGACGACGACGATAAGGAACATGCATCATTACTGTGCAACAAACTTACCGACTTCTTGTTGTCGGGTCGATGCTTACGCTGGGTTGAAATCGCCATCATCGTTAACTATCGATGGGGATATGTCAACCTTTTCGATAATGTCCTTAAGGCTTTGCAGGCTGCCGGGAAGTCCATGTCAAGTACATGCGCTCTTCCTGCATTTCAAACGTTCTCAGCTGCTCGGATGGACTTCTTTGCTGATTACTTATATGTGATCTCTTGTACAGGCCCAGCCTACAAACAGAAACTGCCCGCCCCTGAAGGGTTTGACAGGCGACCGCTAGCAGGCGCTCTAATGAGGCTGGGCAACTCATGGGCCCATTTATACACAAATAAGCTAACTTAGACAATGAACTCTTGCCATATATTATCTTATTAAATATAAAGATGGTGTTAGGTAACTGACTATGTCTTGCTTAGTAGTACCCAGTGCACTGCCCATCCTGCCGGAAGTAATACACTAATACTCTGCAGTTTTACAGGGTCTCTTTCATTATTATTTAGTTAATGAATCTGCGTCGGACATCATTTGATGTCTTAATTCCATGTATTTATAGGAGCGGACTCATTGTCCATTTCGGGTTTAGTCTCCGCAGCTTCGACCGAGTTCTTAACTCCGAATTGACTTCACTTTTATATCAACGCAGTCTGAGATCTTGCATTCTGTCACCCTGGCCCAATCATCACTCTATCTCGTGCGAATAATGGATCTCTCTGCTTCCAAACCAATGACCCTGCGCCGGGCCTGCCAAGCTTGCGCCCGGGGGAAACGCCGCTGCGACCAGCGCTGGCCGCGATGCAGCAGGTGCCAGACGCGGCGAATCAACTGTGAATACGCCAACGTGCCTCTGACTACGGAGTCACCATCATTGCTGCAAGCCAATGCAGGGGCCGCTCCCTCCATACCGCGACCCCTGCGGATGGAGATCGTCAAGGGCTACGAGCAGAGGATCATCTCGCTTCTGGTAACCGGCGTATCCTCTCTGCCGCTGCTCTTTGCAGAAAACATGAAAACCCACTTCATCCACCCTGAGCTCTGGCCTGGAAAGCTGGCCCCGCCACCGATCCAGGATGTCCACACCATCTGCCAGCTCTATGCCCACTCTAACAACACCGCTATGCTCCTCCCGCTATTAAGACAGACATTGGCATATTACCACAGGCGAATATCAAACCCTATCGATTTCGAAGGTCTTCTCGCCTCTGTCCAGGCTTTACTCCTTGTACAATGCATGCTCATCGGCATGGAGGACCCGTCCATTCCTTACTCCGAAGCAAACCACGCATTGCTGCTCGCTGTTAGCCACAGGTTATGGCAACAAGCTCCAATCCAACTGCCCAGCACTCTCAGCCCGCGACGCGCGTGGATCCTTGCTGAAAGCGTGCGCCGCACGATCATTGTCGGCTTCATGTTAAGGAGTGTGTACTCTCTCAAGAAGAGAAACTACTCTGTACGCACGCCTTTCGTGGACTCCCTTCCATTCGACATCCGTACGTCGCTGTGGGATGAAACTAGAAATAGTGCTGCCGATGAGATGGGGAGTCCGGCTGACTCGATTGTGTCTCTTCATCAGTACTCGGGTATGTTGGAGGACGGTCTAGTCCATGGGATTCCCCCGTTTGGAGGGTTAATCCTTGCAGCTTGTAGAGGGAAGGCGGTTGAGGATATCCCATATCCTTCTGTGAATTCTCTCTAGCGTGGCTATTTGGAACAGAATTGCGTTGCAATGGAGTCTTGGGAGATTCGCATACAATAATAACTAACCGCTGTCTACCTGCGATTATTATCCCTATACAGTATCTGCATCGCCGTCGAAACAAAGCCAGACGACGTCCTCCAATATATACACTGGTAGGACTTCAGTCTCTATGATCTCCATTACCCTGACGACGTGTTCGGTGAATAACCATTGATAATGCGAGCACTGCGTGTCGATTTGAAGGCCTTGGTGGGAAGGAGGCAAGCTTATCTTCATAGAATGGCCCCTTCAGAAACCCAGACTTGTACCGTATATTCGCAGCATCGCTGGGTTTAGAATGGAGATGTGCTTAGGCGCGATTCGGACGGAGTCTCCATAATGTGTGCAAATGAAGCAGTCTGCGACCTCTGTCCTCGTCGGCATTGCAGACTATCCAGACAGGAGATACTTTGCGAGTAGAGCACCTGGATAACCTCGCAGGCGAGGCTAGAAGGGTATAAACAAGGCAGTTATACACGAGCCGGCGAGTTGACCAGATGCATGCATGAATACTGCAGCACTCGCCTCTCGAAGAAGGTGCCCTCTATAAATAATTACGAATAAACATATCATAGCTATTATAGATTTATGAAATACTCAATGACTATTATTTCTAGCTAGGTTGACCAGCAACACAGCTACCAAGTTACAGCACCAAACGCCCTGGCTATAAGAACAATTTCAGTCGTAGACTCGTATGCTGACAGTTAACAATGTTGTTTTTTTTTTTCGCTTTTCCATGCCTTCCTTCCTGTTCCTTGCTTCACATTCCTTTCTCCTCTCCAAATATAAAGTCACACATACTGCAGTTCCACCTGCTGCCCGCGCTGCATCATTCTCATCTCGCGCTCCCTGCGCCACTTCTCGCCGTACTTCCACTCAACCCAAATCAGCGGCATGAAAGCCACCATAACCCCAGTGACAATCAAGAACGCACGCATAGCCCTCACAGCGTCAAGCAAAGGCTGGATAGCACTCACACCAGCCGCACCCAGCAAACAGCGGCAGAGGTTATTCAGCGCCGTCGCACTAGCTGGCTGGTCCGGGAAGCAGTCGATCAGGAGGGTAGAGTTGATATTGAAGATCGCCGTTGAGGTGAAGCCAATAAGGAACTGCAGAAGCAGCGGCGCAACCAGGTTCGGCCCGTAGCCGCGGCGGATGTCATTGAACATGAAGCTGGGGCCGTAAAGGCCGAGGGAGATGGCGAGGACGATGCTGAATAGGGGCACGCGGCGCAGGCGGGTGTGGGTGAGTGGGAAGTCGACTCTGGCGCGACGGGGGATGGGCTGGTCGAGGGCGATGCCGCGTCGTTCTTTGAATTCGGCTTCGGCGAGCCGGAAGTCCTTGTCGAGGAGGTAGCCTGTGGTCATGGAGCCTGCGATACAGCCGACGCCGTTGGGGAGGAAGCAGATGCCGATTTGCCATTCGGGCATCTCGGGGAAGCCCAGCAGGAGGAGGGTTGTTCCTGAGGCGGCGACCATACTCCATACTGTGAAGGCAATGGCGCCCCAGGCGAGCAGGGCGGCAATGTCCTTCTCGAAGAGGTGGGCGAGGGGCTTGTGGATGTCTGTGAGGGAGATCTCGCGTTTTCCACTCTTGTTGTGTTGGGTCTCGGGCAGGAATACCAAGAGGCATACAAGGATGATTACACTCAGGACGAACAGGAGCCAGAAAATACTGCGGAATCCCCAGGCGCTGTTCAGAAGGCCTCCGACGACTGGTCCGATTGATTGTCCCATCATACTGGCCATGGGTTAGAGATGTCTCTGAAGTATGCTTGGATTAACATACCGAATACCTGCATTCAACCCCATAAATCCACCCCGTTCCTCTGGGAAAGCAACATCTGCAATAGTACCAGCACTTATACTAATGGTTGCAGAGGAGCCCGCGGCCTGTATGCCTCGCAGAACCATAAGCATTGCATAATCCTTCGTAAAGGCGAGTGCCAAGTTGGCAAGTATATAGATCGTAAGACTGATGGCAAAGGCAAGGCGGCGACCACACGAGTCGGATAGAGTTCCGAACAACGAGGGAGCAATGCCTTGGACAATCATATAAACAGTAATAGTCAGCGAAGTCAGAGAGGTGCTGACTCCAAGATCGTGCGATATGGTTTCCAGGGCGGGGAAGTAGATATTGGACGATAGGGGCGAGAAGGCGGCCGCAACAGAGACAAGAATAACCAGATTCCACTTCTGCTTCTTCGAACACTTGGTATGGGGTGTCATTTCAACTTCGGAGGGAGGAGTGATGGAGGCAACGGCCTCAAGGGTCGGCTCGGAGGTCGTCTTCTCGCCCATTGCTGCTTGGCTTCTGCGCTGATGCTTGTAGATCCTAGCAGAACAGAGCCCGACAGGCCGGGAAGGATCATTTTATAGACAGTTGAGGGCGAGCCTCGAGATAGGAGGTTGCAGATGCGTTACGGATGCTGGTAGCAAGCGCCAATCGGCTCCTGGCCATCGCCTATACATGGGGATGGTCGATCATAGACAAGAATGAATAAAGGGGATGTGACAGACACGTATCTTGGTACAGGTACCTAGCAGGTCTCCACGGTGATCATCGGTGCTAATTTTTATTGCCTTATTCGAGAGTCTAGACTCAGCACGCATAAACTGAATCTGGGAACACGGTGCAGGGGCAGTGGCCAGGGCTCTGCATATCATGATTCGCCATGATGTCTATAGACGCTGGCTCAATCCACCAATCTTACAGGTTTTGATTATGGGATACCTACAACTATGAGATCCAGACGAAGATAGTCAGAAGTACATTCAGTTCTCTAGCCAGGCCAAAACGGATATGCTGTGATAGGAAATCGGTAGCAATAACTGGAAGTAATGCTTAACCCCGATCAACATTGACAGCACACTGACCTCAGTTTCACAGAAACGTGGCTTGACATCCGGCTATTCATCCCTGAAACACGAACCCTGGCGTTTCCCTATTAAGGAAAATACAGGGCTGGAGCGTGCACCGGCGATCAACAAGCTGAGACAACCCCACGGACTGTGCCACACGATCGTCCTAGACGCAAGACGAGCCTGAGCCACACCAGAATCAAAATAATTCAGCCCTGGATCATCCGATAGGCCTAATGTTTGTAGGTTAAACGAAAACATGCGTCTACAGCTCCGCACGCAGTGCCCTCCCACCACGACCAATTATTTCGTTATCATGCATTGCAAGCCACCTCCCCACAAATACCAGTCAGAATTCATCGGATGATGTAGGAATGAGGTTTGTATTGAAAGGTCGCCTTAGGGCTGTCGGGCCAGCGGTTATGCTGCCCTGACTCGCGTCGTTAGAGTTTGGCCATCTGCATGCCTGCGACACTCGCGTGGCAGATGCTGGTGCCTCCAATGTACATATGCGGAATATGCTTGCAGTGCGTACTTTCTTGATAGGATTCTATTATTCCGTATCTAAGGTCTTAATTACAGATTGGAATATTCAGTTGTCCAGGCCAGCGGACGGCGCGGGATTGAAAGGGGTTCATGGGTGCCATAATTTCGCAGCGCGCGGGGGAAACCTATGGCTACAAGAACAGACCATGTTAGAATGTGGCTGTGGCTGTTGAAGTGGTAAGGGGAAGTGGGCTCTTTGACGATGGACCTGATCTTCGCATCCCAGCCTCGGGTCTGGGTTCTGGGGCCGACAATCGAGAGCTTCGAGATTTTGCAAAAGCGGATAGGACCCCATTGGTCTTGACGAGGGCTTAGTGGAGAAACTGATTCAGAACATCTTTTACCGGATCGCGATATCAAACCGCGGGGCGGCGCCTACCGCACCTAAGCACGGACTAAATGAAGGACCAAGCTTCTGGTAACCATCCCACATGCCCCAAACAGAAAGAGGTTCTTGGCCTGATTAACTCTGGTAGCCACGTTGTCGACAGCAGAATAACCGGATAAACGGCATTAAAGTGTGAAAGGCTCGTGGCTGGAACGGCCGTTAACGCTGTGATCATACGAATCCCTTGCTCCGGCCAGATGGGACTTTTCTTTTTTTATTAGCATATATCATTACAGATTCAGAAATTGCAAGACACCTGGCAGATGGTGATGGCTATTGGGCGTGCAATCTCTACCAGGCCATCCTATATCAAGCCACTCCGTAACTGTCTGGGGTTCTACACGGGGTATACTGTCCACAAATCTCTACAACAAAGACGTAGTAAACGATAGATCATCGAATTATTCCTCTTGTAACCCACGTGTCTGCAAACGTACTTTTAGCCTGCATCATGGATGCATCATGCCCCATATCCAACGGCATTCCCGATTTGGAATAAGGGCTGAGATCACGTGCCGGCTGCTGAAGAGGCGTTCTCAGCCCCTGATTGGCCAGTTACGTTTCTTCCACATGGACGCAACAATCTGCAGCTCTCTCTGTATTCTCCTTTTTCACATTTTGATCTGCTTCTGTATGTCCCCTTAAGTCCGGTTTGGCCCAGTACCACCGGAGATCCTTTGTTATGCGTCGACCCGAACCCCTGCGTCTAGATGCAAGTACCACATCGAGCCCAAAGCAATACTCTCTCCTGCGCACTCCACTACTAAATACTGCGTTGCCAGTGACGAATTTTTAATTTCACACGTGGCTGCATTTCTGTAGACGCCGAGTGATCCGTTTCGAATTGAACAAGCTCGCACCAGCCGGTACACAATCTCTTTGGGTTCTGGCCGAAGTATCTTCGCCAAAGCCCCCGAAGGTCATAAGTTCCATGATACTGATGATTGATGCTCGTGGAGTCGTGGTCAAAGTGCGAGCCCTAACTCTGCCGTATAAGGTTCGAATGACTGCTTTTTAATCCAACAGTCACGGACGCCATTTAATGGGGATATAGTTGGCTAGGCCGGCACCCCATGAGATATCTGCTCCTGTGTTTACGAATAGAGCTCGAATGGTAAGGTACGCCTTGTTTGTATCGTGTCCATTGTTCAGGCCGAGTAATTCACTGCCTCGGTTTTGCAAAACGATGAAACTGCTAGGCGCCTGGACACAGCTGTGGTCGCTACCCATTCTAGTAGCCTGTACTACGGTATGGACGTGCAGGGCACCACCAGGCCACTATCCCGTTCAGAGTAAGAAGGGCGTGACAGATTCGAGATTTTCTCCACAGCTTCCCAGCAGTTATTGGTGCTAATCACGCTTGAATATTGAGAGTCATGTACGTGGCAATCTGATTGACCCCCAGCAGCGCCTAAATAAGTTACAGTGACACCTTTGACGCAATATTCAGACTCTGTTAAAACAGATCCCCATGGTCTGCAGCCGATGTTCTACCTGAACAACATCCAAAACAAGCTTTCTATCCTAGCACGGTACCTATAAATTGTCAGTTTCATCATCTCGCAGCATATCGACCATCCAAGCTCATGACCTTCGCGCACTGGGTGTTTGAGTGCGGGAGGGTACATTTTTAAATGATTGATGTAAGACGTGCCGCATATCTACCTTCAGGCAAACAGAACGGTAATGTAGTTAATATTTGGCGAGTGTGTAGTACTATATATATATATATGTGCTACCACCTTAGATAGATTAAATCTATCAGAGTACACCTCCCCACAGAAAATACTCTACTTTGTCGCCAAATCCTTCTACACCAAGCTCTCGGTCCCTTAAGTCCCAGTCTACCTTGTCTAAACATATCAGAAAAACACATCAGATTCAGAAGGTCCAACATACCTAGATCCAGCCATAGCCGATTCAGCATCTCAGCATGCTCAACAGCAATCCTATCCTGTTGCACCCGAGCCGCATACTCCTTTTTACACCAACGGTCACTTAAAATCTGCCCACCACCAGTGCAGATATAGTAATAACGCGCGAGGTCCCGGAACACAAGGTCAAACTCTCTCTTTGCATCGCCTAGCTTTTGCCTCCATCTCAGGAACGGGTTTAGGCCATCCCGGACTCCTACGCTAAAAAGCACAAGCACATACAGCACAGTGGGCCAATGTCTCGGGTCCTGGGTATTCAACAGGCGGAAGGACACATGCATGACGTGTTCCAGCATGCGGTGGAATTCCCTATCCAGACGCAGGCCTGGCTCTGAATCTAGCCCTGGGACTGGGTAGTATTCTGGCTTATGCACGCGTATAGTCGGAAGAAACCGCTTCTCGTCATCTGCCTGTTCCATAACGACCACAGGAGACCCGTCGCGGAAGAGCTCGGTTTCTGGTATATTTGGGTTATAACCGTCGATCCCTGCCATGAAGTATACCGTCGCGAAGCAGTGCAAAGCCAGCGCGATTACTGTGGTGTCGCCGGAAAGGTCCATATCCGTACATGTATCTGTATCCAACTCACATAAAAGTTGGGACTGGAGTCGAGCTGCTCCGGCTATCAATTCCGTGGTTATATGTTCGTAGTAGCCATTCAGCAAAGTGTCCAGGTCGCGGAATTGCGCGAGAAATGCGTCGAAAATCTCCAGGAATAAGCTTTCAGTGTGATTAGGGAGCCTCTGGATTGCAGTGAAGTCTCGTAATGTAGAGACAGATGCATCCAGGATCTCTTCGTCTTCAACTTCAAACAGCATGTACTTGGATGAGTGGGCACTCTGGAGGAGCCAGTTCGATCGCGGCTGGCGGATTAGCACTGATACACCTTTTTTAGCTACTTTAGCTACTAATAATGGTCCATGTTTACCAGAAAAGGCCTTGTCTAGGCTGTGCTTGGGCTGCTTTGGTGCATCTGCAGCTGAGCAAAGGATGTCGATTTTGTTCTTGGGGGCTGAAAATAAATTATAAAGGTGAGAACACGAGTGAGCAAGGTTTACAGCATCCCTGATTGCTGGCATTTGGTGGAAAATAAGCAGAAGGATCTCGTTTGGCATCTGTAGAAGCATCTTCGAGGGAGACATCTTATTCTTGCTAGATGAATAAACAGGGGAAATAAACAGAAAATAAACAGAAATCAGTCAATTATATCACGTGTGAGGGGTTTAATACGAGTAGCAATTACTGTTGAGTATTAAACTGTTGTTTCTCGTATTGGGTGAATCAATTTATGCAGCCCAATCTATACACGATATAAATATAAAAATATCCTAACACCAAAACACCCCTTCCTGAATACTAAATCCCGCGCTGGCAAACATATCATCCCATCTACTCTCGTCGCCCAGAAGAAAGTCCCAATTCTCGCTCACCTGGTTCTGCATCTCAAACCCCCCGCCCAGCGACTGATCCAGCCCGTCTCGACTCTGCGGAAGGTGTCCATGATATTGCGGATATACCGCAGGGACCGCAGATTGGTGGACATGCGGCACCCCTAACCCTGACTCTCCAGCCTCCTGCAAGGGTCTCGAAGGCATCTCGGAATTGATGATACTTGGGTACTGCTCGCGACGTGGTGGATTAGGGTTACCTGCTTGAACAGACGACGGCGATTCTATTTTGGAACTGACGTTTTTCAGTCGCCCTTGGCTTATGCGTGCGAATTCCTGTAGAGCTTTATCCAGGAACCGCGCCTGGTAAGTACAGCTCGAGTTGGGCGGTGCCGACAGCGCAGCGAACGCATTGGCCGCGTCGCGGATGGCTTTCGTGGCAGTGGGCTCGATCTCTTGTCTGACGGCGTGGGGAGAAGAAAGAAGGAGCTACAAGTCATGAAGCTTTGGTTTATATATGTAATGAGGTTACATACCTTGATTAGGAAAATGGCGGCGTATGCAGTCATAACGTGGATCGAGTCCTGGGCTAGATACAGCAGAGCTGACGACTCTGCTACGAGGTCGAGCATCGCGAGGGCGCTCTGATAGCTCAGCCAGAACGGCTTCAGGTCGTAGATCTGGTCTACGTTCTGGATCCCGGTTTCCTGCAGCGGCGTCGAGAAGAGCTGCAGGCGGAGATGGAATCCGTAGAATCTGACCATGAAGGCGTGACAGCGCGGCGCTGGGTCCAGGTCGTCTAATGCTCGGCCTGCGCATACGATCCCGACCCAGTTGCTCTGCCAGGCGTGGACGCGGCGGTCCAGGACAGCGACGGTGCGCTCGAGGCGAGACATGGAGTTCGTTGTTGACGGTATGAGCAGGTCGAATGTGTCTGCCGTGAGCAGGCGGAGGGTAACAAAACTGCAGAGTAGTCGGTCGTTGAGGATCGAAATGGGGTCCTGCCACCAGTTGTCGACACACTCGGTCAGGTCGTTTCGCTCGATCATCCAGGGCTTTCCTGTCTGCAGACCCAGGCTGCGGTCGTATACGAAGAGCACCAGGAATGTCCGCTCGACGTTTCGGATTTCTCGTCGCTCGAGCTCGGTCAGACCTGGCTTGCGACTGGCTTGCGGCGAGAGCTTATGCCAGCCTAGGTCCATGGCAATGCGGATCGCGAGGCCGACGGAGGTCCATGCTCTGGTGTCGTTGGGCTCCTTCCAGTACGTGAGAAGGCAAATGCCCTGGATGACTTCAGTAGACTTGTCGCCACGTCGGAAGCTCTCGACGAAGAGGTGCTCAGCGTGAGCATGCAGGCCAGGATACAAGGACGACTCAAAGGCCCTTGCAGCAGCAGCAAGCACAGCAGTCAGCAGGAAGGGAGATCTGCGCAGGTAAGAAAAGGAATGCAGGGCCGGGTCCAGCTGGCTGATATAGGGGTTGATCTTCTGCATGAAATACTCCAGCAGGCAAGACGCAACGTGGGCATTCACCAGATCGAGCACGATCGGATCCTCCGGGGAGATCGCACCCGAGTCTGACGGTCTACGCTCCGCTGGGCCAGGGCCATGGTTGACGCTGAGGATGTTCTGGAGCGAGAATCTGCCCTGCATGGCCTGGTGGCTTAACAGGCTGTGCGGCTGGAATCCCTCCGACTCGGCCCAGAAATCCGAGTCCCCTGCCTGGCCTGAAGGGGACGGATCGGGCCCCGGCGCCTCTTTCTTGGACAGCCTTTTCCTCGTGAGTGAGTGGTAGCGAATATGCGAAAGGAACGGGCTCCTACCGGGTCCCCGGCTTCCTGCCGCGACAGTGCTGCTGGAAGACGCAGGGCAGCGACTTGCGGGCGCAGCGGCTGCATTTATCGCCGGCCGCCCCTGACGAGACGCACTTCATCTTCACCTTCCGGCATGGAAGGCAGGCGTTGGTGGCACTGGGCCTTTTCGCCGTCATGCTGGGCCTCCCCACAGCGAGATGGGTCTGGTTACACAAACCACCAAGAGGACGGCGGTCGGCTGGGAGCTGGAGCGGCATCTCAGACTGCCAGGTGGAGAGTTGGAGACCAAGAATTGGAGCAGGGATTATCACCGGCGATCAAGCAGCTGAGGGACCGTGAGACGCCGTGAGACGCCGTTGAAGACCGGTCTTTTAGCGTCAGACAACTAGATAACCAGGCCATCGGTTCTATCAAGTACAGAACAGAGTTCGACATTTCGACATTTCGACAGCTCGACAGCTCGACAGTTACTGCAATGTCGCCCAAAAATGGCCATGTCAACATGCTGACCGACGCCATCATCGCCAACCTGCCGCTGGATGGCGTGCGGTCGGTGATGCGTGGCGTGCTGGCTGCCCAGCCCAGCCTCACCCCGGTCTTTGAAGAACTGACCCGCAACTATCTATACGAGACTGCCTCGAGATACAATAATCAAGTAGTTACAGCACAGCGAGCAGATGGAACCTTCACTACAACGCCCGCGTTTGCAGACCTCCGCCAGCGCATCTGCTGCATGGTCGGGTGCGGCCTCTGCTACCAGTCTCTGCCTCTTCTGCGCGATATCGTCAACCAGATTGCCAGGCTTGATTCATCAGGCGGGTTAGACAGTGTTCTTAAAGCCCAGATAGCTGCAGTGGACGGCGACATCATCCAGACCCTCACGGCTATCCAAAAGACGCTCTTCGTCCCTGCAGGCTCGAGAGACCTCTCAGAAAGCGAAGCACACCCAGTCCAAGATCTTCTCCAGTCTCTTCTATCATGTCGAGAGTCATGGGAGCGTAACGGACAGTCTTTCCTCCTGCAACGAGGCCTCGACTCTACTGCCCAGCTCCTAGGCCCGTCGCGGGCTCTCTACACCCCCAAACCCACCAGTATCAAACCACCATCTGAGCTCCCTCCTTCGACTATCACCGAGACTTTCACTCTAGACGGGGTAAACCTGCCCCGTATATTCACCGGCCTCTGGCAACTCTCCAGTCCAGCCTGGGGCTCCGCGCCGCGAGAGAAGATGATAGAGCATTTCTCCAACCATGTCCAGCGCGGCTTCACAGCATTCGACATGGCCGACCATTACGGCGACGCAGAAATTATATTCGTATGCTGCATGACTCAAATATTGATCAGTCTGCTAACAGAAGCAGGGCGGATACCGTTCCTCGAGCGCATACTCGGACTCGATCTTCGCAGCGACGAAATACTGCGTCTTCCACCCGATGACGATCTCTGAGGAAGCTATACGGGCAAATGTAGACCAGCGATGTCGACGGCTGTCCACGGATAGTATCGACCTGCTGCAGTTTCATTGGCAGTTTGTGAGTCACTCTCACCTGGTATAACATGCCTTTATATCTTCCCACTGACGTGAACAGTACAACGACGACCAGTATATCAACGCCCTCAAATACCTGCAGCAAGACAAACGAGTGAAACACCTCGGCCTCTGCAACTTCGACACAGAACATATGCAGAGAGTCGTCGACAGTGGTGTCGAGATAGTCACCAACCAGGTCCAGGTCAGAATTCATACTTCCAGTTTAATTAGTCCCTACGTTCACTAACACGGTCAGTTCTCCCTCATCGACTCAAGACCAACCATAAAAATGGCCGAGGTCTGCAAGAAACACAACATCAAGCTGCTCACATACGGGACACTCTGCGGCGGCCTTCTAGCTGAGAAGTGGATTGGCCAAGAGCCCCCAGATCTGTATAGCGCCGAGGCAACCCCGAGTCTGCGCAAGGTATGCCCTTCCAAATAACCAATCAAGTCACCATATCTAGACTCAAGAATATATGTCTAACATTTACAGTACTACACCATGATCCGCAGCTGGGGCGGCTGGGCTCTCTTCCAGGAGTTGCTACGCACTCTGCAAGCCATTGCCCAGAAGCACGGCGTGACTGTCTCAAACGTCGCAACGCGGTGGGTGCTGGATTTCCCGTACGTCGGGGCTGTTATTGTCGGCGCACGCATGGGCGTGAGTGAGCAGTCTGCGGTGAACCTAGGGAGTTTGGGGTGGACACTCGATGGGGAGGATAGGGCAAGTATCGATCATGTCTTGCAGCGCAGTTTGAGGGGAGAGATGTTTGAGAGTATGGGTGATTGTGGCGGAGAATATAGATGATATAACACTATATTAGTACTGTCCAGCAAACTATCTTGATGCAGACTATGAAGGTATCTAGACTAAACCCAGTGGATGGCCCGCTTCCACCAGGACTGGTTGCTCTCTGGCACGTACTCCCCTGACAGTTTCTCAATCTCGATGGCATCGAACTCGGATTGGAAATCGATTTCCCTCAAGGGTGCTACCTTGGACTTGAGGAATATCTTGAAGAAGATGTATAGTCCTGCGGTGGTTAGTATATATCAAATCCGCATAAACTGGGTGCATACCAGCAAAGATGGCAATATTGAGATAGGACGTCAGGAACCCAGAGGCCGTGAAATTGCCCGTTGTAAACACATCGAAGCCTGGAAACGTCAGTACCAGTGTTAATATCGTTTTGAATGAGCATACCAGAAAACAAGATAACCATCACAACCATAAACAGCGTCGCCCACGCCACATAGGGCTGCATGAAATTCCGGCTGGGCAGTCCTGTACACTCATTAGCAAATGCACTTATACCATTGTACGCAGTTAATATATACTCCGTCTATCAAACCCCTGCAGCTTCAACCCAGCAAAGAACCTCAGATACGTAACCTCAATAACAACCCACCCAATCAGCCCCGCCACCGTCGTGATATTCACAAACCACTGGAACACCGTCGCAGCCCTGCTATTCCCCAGCACCATATACGCCAGCGGCATCAAGGCACAGGACAGGCCCACGGCCAGGTACGGTGTCCCGAACCGGTTGCATTTCTGGAAGAACCGGGGTGCGTGGCCGTCGCGGCTGAGGCCGTAGAGGGTCCGCGAGGCGATGAAGATACACCCCGACGCGCTGCTTATGGCCGAGGTGCACACCACGCCGTTGATGATGTGCGGGAGGACGGCGACGCCGGCGCGGTCGAAGGCGAGGACGAAGGGGGATTGCTGCGCGGTTCCTGTTTCGTTGTTGAGGGCTTGGTCGTCGGATCGGCTGGAGTAGTTAGCGGGACATTCATATATAAGCAATAAATAAACATACACAATAAGACCAACGATAAAGATGCTCAGGACATAGAAGACGAAGACGCGCAGGAAGGTCTTCCTCGTCGCGCTGGGGATGATCTTGCGCGGGTTCCGCGTCTCCGAGCCAGAGATGGCCACGACCTGGATATTACCATAACTAAAGGCAGACGTCAAGAGGACCTTCCAGAAGGCGAGGAACCGTCCCGCCGATCCCGTCTCGATATACGCATTGAATGCGCCGGGGTCTCGCCAGTAGCGGAATCCCAGGTACTCGTGGTTAGGGCCGCCGCCAGCGTTGATGACGATGCCGCCGATGATCAGGCCGACGATGAGCATGATCTTGAGCGTGGAGAAGAACACTTCCGACTGTATGCTGTTAGACACATCCAGTGGCTCAGGTTCAGGCTTGGCTGCTCACCTCTCCATACACGCGGACGTCGCAGAAGTTGATGGCCACGATGAAAACACCAAAGACGGTGATCCAGACGGCCATATTCACGTCCACCTGCCAGAACTCAATAAGCGTCGCCGCGGCAGTGATCTCCGTCGGAGCCGTAATCGACATCGTATACCCTGCCCTGTCAGTATATGTAAAAATGTCTCTAGAAGAACAGCGTACAAAAGTTCCACCCAGTCGCTGCCCCAAGCGCAGGCTCAACAAACTTGGTAGCATGACGAATAAACCCGCCAGTCGTCGGCATAAACGCCGTGATCTCACCAGTCGTGTATGCAACGCCAGCCGTGACGAGGCCCATGACGATATACGCCAGCAAAGCTCCCGCAGGGCCAGCAGTGGCAATGACCTGGCCTGAGGTGAGGAACAAACCCGTTCCCTTGACGGTGTTAGCGACGGAGTATACGGATATGGATTTTCGGTATTCTCACGATCATGCCCGCAATGGCAATCATAGTGATATGCCGCGACTTGAGATTGCGTTTGATCTCCTCGTGGGCCCCAGGCGCGACATGCCTATGACCTGGCCACATCTCCATATCGGACGCAGTGGCGCCGCCGACCTTCGTCTCGTACCGGTAGGGCGACGAGTCCATCATGGCAGTGAACTGACGATCGCTCCAGGGCATCGTAAGCAGTAAGCTCAGGCCAGCTGCCTAAGTTACCTTATGGATGGAGAGAAGGCTGAAAGTCTATTTTCTCCACAGGACACAAAGGGATTGTGAAAGAGCGACAGGCAAGTCAGTCATTGGAAAAGGGGAAATCGAATCGCTGGTTAGTGTGGCCCGCCGGTGTTCTATACTGATATCTAGGACGCCGGCATCCGACAATTAGCCGGGCATATTTAGCTTCAACGCCTGGCAGATGCTCGAGTGCTTCCCCTCACCAGCAACAATGGGCCCTCATGACGCTTTCCAGCTGTACGACCTGCGTGTCGAGGTGATCTGCCCTGAGGGGAAGCGCATCCTCTGCGGCGCAAAGCAGGGCGACTACTTCACCCTCAAGGGCGAGATGATGCATCTCCCAGAAAGCCAGGGAATTAGTATATACAGCTTGGGTGGGTTTTTTTTTTTTAATAAGTAGGACTTTACTGAGTATTTCAGCATCCGTCCTCCCTCTGCTGGCTTGCAAGCAGCGAATGACCCATGAACACGACTGGATGACCACGGATTCAATCATTGCGTGCCCTGATCCGAACTGTCCGTCGCAGTTGAGGATTACCAGGACTGGGATCACGGAGTTCAGGCACTCTGAGACCACGGTGGTGCCTCTAAACCCTGAAAGCTAATGAATCTATCACTGTTACCAGAGGTGCAGACTTCACAAACAAGTTCCAACACTAAATGCAATAACATCTCTCATTTAAGAGCAGAATGCTACTTTGCTTAAGCCAATTAACATCCAATCAAACGTGATATACCCAAAGCCAAGCCTACAGCAAGCTATCTGTGTCCGATGCTGGGAATGTCTTGGTCTGGTTGGCATGTCTGAAGGATCGGCTAGGGCTGACGATGTTATATTAAATGTAGACAATATAGACACGAACCAAAGAATATACAATCAAATCAAACCAACTTCAAACATAAGAAAGATATATAATATCACCCCCTCTCGATAATGGTCTCCTGCACAACCTTAATCCCCCCCATCTCCGCCACCAACTGTTCATCCAAACTCCCACTCGCACTGCCACTACCACTCGTAACCACAGCCCCGGCACCCGACTCCTGCTTCCTAGCCGGGAACTCAAACCCCTCAGCACTCCTCTGCCTCGGCAGCGGTTGCATATCCAACATATAAGCCTCGTCCCCCGTGCTCGTCTCATCCCTCCACTGACTCTCCGGCAACGACAGCGGATGCCGGAACCTCCTCTTCTTCGACGCCTGCGACGCACCGGGGCTCTTGAACCCCACTTTCACCTCGCCCCCGTCAGAAAGCGGGTAGCTCTGGCTGCGGCCCGAGCGGGTGCGGGATCGCTGCGTTGTCATGTATATGCCTGCGCTTTTGGCCGCGCGCCTCATGTACGGGTAGATCATGGGTGCGTTGCCGATTATCACGGCGACGAAGGTCTCGCGGCAGGCCCAGCTGCCGGCTTGGGAGGCGCCGTTTGCGCCGGCCTAGGGATGTTAGTTCTTTATACTGTATGTAGGGGAGTAAGGGGTGAGTACAGTGAGGATTAGAACACAGCGCAGGATTCCAGCGGCCATGACAAATGTTCCGCCGGAGAAGAGGATCAGGAGTTCGAGTTTCTCGCGGAGGGGGAGGCGGGCTTTAAATAGAATCTGATATCATATGTCAGTTGTTGTCTGCTTGTCGGAGGAAAAGAGAATCAGACGCACCGGAGTGGGAATGGTTATGAGATACATGTCCGTCGCGACATTCAAAATCACCGTGACATAGACGTCAATCTTGGACACTGCCGGCTGGCAGTAATTCCCAGGGTCGGGGTAGATCTGCCAGTTCTTTTTCATCGGGTGGCAGCCGAAGAGGATGGAGCAGATGACGGCGATGTAGGTAACCCCGATGAGGACGTATGCGACCTTGACGCGGACTTTCATGTTGATTAACCCGGCTCTATTCACTATTAGTCTTTGTGCCTTCTTCTAGAGTTTATGGTGGCGTACGTAAGTCGCGAGTAGAAGATGGCCATGCAGATCTTCAACAACCACAGCAGGGTCGTATACAGAGACCAGCCGAGGACCTGCGTCTTGGACCCGCCAACACGCAGGGCATACTCTTGCGACGCCGGATCGAGAGCGGCGCGCTGCTCGTCTGTCATGGCGTTGTTGGCGAGGCCCTGCCACCAGGCTCCGACGCAGAACGCAGCGCCTGTCTCGAGGCCGTACACCACCTGGTCAAGTTAGCATTCAGTTACAAATGAGTAAAAGAAGGCATACCCCAGCCAATGGCATGAGATAGTCGTCGAGCTGGAAGTTGCTGGGCCCCGCGGTGGTCCATCGTGCGGCGACACGGATGGCGATGGCCACGACGGCGATGGCCAGCAGAGTAAACGCTTCGACTTCAAACTGGGCCATTTTTTTGCACAAAAAGAGGCTTGCGGCAAGGAAGCAAACGTGGAAGGGTACCTACATGATATATTCGACTTCCCTCTCCCCCCCTGGAGAGAGGAAATTACACATCGCAAAACAGTACGCAGTCGATCTCCGCCCCTCGCTCGAGAAGATATAGATCATAGATTTGCCGACCCGCCGGGCCGTTAACATTACTAGGAACGGCCGGCTCGAAGAGTCGATAGATGGCAATCGAAGGGACAAGCCGGGTCTGTGTCGCTGCGATCGGCATTGGGACTTTTGACAGCGCGGAGCACTGACAGTGACAGCACAGACACCTGCAAACGCTATTTTCGCCGAGAAAAATCTGCTTCAGATGCAGATCTGCAGTCATCTGCAGTCTATCTGGTCCATCTGCGTTCCTCTGCGGTCAGCCTGCAGGACGTTCGAGCTAGCTCTGCATGCAGGGAGTTTTTTGCGCCGACTCAGGCCTGCCCCTCGTTAGTACGAATCACAACCTAGAGAACGCACAGATCGGCCAACAGATACCTCACAAGCTCACGGGGAAAGTTGGCCCGAATGCACAGCTCTTATTCTCCGCGGTCGAGCCTGCAGAGAGCCCTGCAATCAAAGGAGTGGGACGCGGGCTGGACCCAGTGGCACAGAGTGACAGAGTGGACACGGTGGACCAGCAGCGACCGTTGGCGAAAGAGCAGCCAGAATAATTAACGGGCGAAAACGAAATGAGACGGCCTGTGCTGCATTCTCCGTGTGAGCTGGCCACAGAGCGTGCATTTATATCCGTCATTTGTTCCTCCGTCTGCGCCATGCACATTCCACCGTACATTAGTCGACGGCACAATGGAGACCCTGGACCTCCTCGTCATCGGCGCTGGTACGTCTCCCTCAACTGACTCTATATATCCATTCTAAGATAACAGGCTGGAGCGGCCTTGCTGCCCTCAAGACATACCGCGAAGTCCACCCCTCAGCCTCGGCATGCTTGCTCGAGAGCGCATCCTCAGTCGGCGGCGTCTGGGCCACGCACCGACTCTGGGACGGACTCAAGTCCAACAACATGCGTGGCACTTACGAGTACTCGGACTTCCCCATGGATGACTCCTACGGTGTCAAGCACGGCGAGCACATCCCGGGCCATGTCGTCCAGCGGTATCTCGAGCGGTACGCGGAGCACTTTGGCATCATGGAGAGCATCCGGCTGCAGTGCCGGGTGACTATCGTGGAGCATCACGACGACACGACCTGGACGGTGAGATACGTTGATTTCGCAGACGGCGATCTTGAAGTCCAGGTGCGCGCGCGCAAGCTCATTCTGGCCACGGGCATCACGTCGCAGCCCTATCTGCCGCACATCCAAGGGCAAGAGACATTCGACCGGCCGCTCTTCCACACCGTCGACATGCCCATCCACCACAAGTCGACCGTCCAGCAGGCCCAGAACCGCATCGCCGTGCTGGGAGCCACCAAGTCCGCCTGGGACGCCGTCTATGCTGCTGCCACCGCCGGCGCCCAGGTCGACTGGATCATCCGCGACAACGGCCACGGCCCTTGCTGGATGGCGCCTCCCTACGTGACTCCATTGCACCGCTGGCTCGAGAAGCTCGTCACGACACGCCTCTTGACCTGGTTCAGCCCGTGCATCTGGTCCGATCCCATCGCCGAGCAGCCTGGCTCGCGCGTACGCCGGTTCCTGCACGGCACCTGGCTGGGACGCAAGATCACCGACACCTTCTGGGCGATCCTGGGCAACGACGTTGTCTCGCTCAACAAGTTCAACTCGCACCCTGAACTGGCCAAGCTCAAGCCCTGGATCTCGCCCTTCTGGGTGGCCTCGGGGCTGTCCATCCTCAACTATCCCACCAACTTCTTCGACCTCGTCACCGAGGGCCACGTCCGCATCCACGTCGACCATATCGACCACCTCTCCCAGGGCACAATCCACCTTGCCAACTCCCCAGCCCCTCTATCCAACATCTCCGCCCTCATCGTCGCCTCGGGCTGGGAACCGACCCCCTCAATCACCTTCCTCCCAGCCTCCCGCCCCACCCGCCCACGGATGCCCCAACCCCCCCACCCCCCACCCCCCCCGGGGGGGGGAAGGGAGTCGAAGGAATATGCGT